>PJEM01010654.1:0-55034 GCA_004023845.1 Helogale parvula | reverse complement strand
TCGACCTACCACCCAAGCACAGGGGTACAATCACAAAACACTGGTCACCTGACAGTCCAAATTGACTCCAGAAAGGCCAGCGGTTATGACTCCTCAATCTACTGTCAACCTGTGACTTCCCTCTGGGGCTCTCAATCTGCATTTCCAATCGTCAATTACACATCTCAAGGTATACATGCACAGAAATGAGACCATCAAAGTTCAGAAGGGAAAACTCTCTGAATATTTATCTTATCCCAGGAAGACAAAGTCTTTCTACACTTACAAGCAAACACAGAAGTCACACAGTAAAAGATGAGGAAACAGCGTTATGCAGTGGGTAACAGCACATGCCCCAGGGAGAGCCAGCCTGTGTTCAAATCCAAGCGATACTTACTTCTTGAGTGATCTTGGGCAGAAAATCTTTTCATACCTGAGTTTTCCTTATCTGTGAATTGGGGTCAATAATAGTACCTACCTCATAAGGCTACTACAAAATGCTTAGGATAAGTGCCTAGCATATAGGTGTACTCCTGAAATGTTTTTATTTGCAGTGACAGATTTTTCAAGTACCACAGTGAAAACTATTTCATTCAAGACTCACGATTAAATGCCACAGAGAGAGAGCAAGAGTTTGATGAGAAACAGGAGAGTCTCACAATATTTCCCCATACATTACTTATGGAAAAAACTACAGTGAAAAAAAATAGTAACTGTACAGAAAAGAAAATGGACAAAACCGTAATCACGTACATAGTCAATGAACATCACCAATGGGGGAGAAATGGACATAATGTGCTTCTGAATATGATACCTACAAAGGAAACGACAACCTACAAAAATGTATAACCTAAATCCTAAGCACAAGGAAAAATAAGAAACCCAATTTCTCAAATAAAGGGAAATCCTATAAAATAACTGGCCCATAATCTCCAAAAATGTCAACAGTATGAAAGCCAAGATAAGGAGGGACTAACCTGCTTCAGATTAAAGAAGAATAAAGAGGCATGACTAAATTCAACATGTCATCCTTAATTGGATCCTGTACCGGATGCTGCTATGCATAAAAGATATTAGCGGGACCACTGAGCAAACTGGAACATGGGTTAGAGCTTAAAGCATTGTATCAATGACATATTTCCTGAACGCACAGGCCGTACTGTAGCATATAGACTCTGTAAGACCGTATGTTGGTTCTTAACACACCACACATGCAACCTACTCCCCAAGGAGGGGCAGGGGTCGGGGGGAGACAGGGACAGAGGGAGTGACTGTGGCATAATGTAAAAACAAGGAGGGTTGAAAAAGATACTATACCTTTTATGATGGGTATTGCTTATGGCTTCTGAATGGGTATTTAATAAGCCTTGGTTTGATTGAAAATGGATAGATTTTGCTCCATAAAAATAGGAAGTTTGGAGGGATGAACAGGCAGAGCACAGAGGAATTTTAGGGCAGTGAAGTCATTCTTTCTGATGTTACAATGGTGAATACACGTCATTATACATCTGTACAAACCCACAGAACGTACAACACCAAGAAGGAACTCTAATGTAAACTCTGGACTCTGGATGGTTAGGACGGAGTGGTAACCAATGTACCACTCTGGTGGGGGAGGGTCACAGACGGCAGAAGAGGCCGGGCCAGTGTGGGAGGACAGTGGACGGCGGAATCTCTGTACTCCTTCTTCATCTTGCTGTGAATTTAAAACTGCTCTAGGGGCACCTGGGTGGCTGGGTTGGTTGAGTCTGCCTCTTGAATTTCAGCTCAGGTCATGATCCCATGATCTTGGGATGGAGCCCTGCATTGGGCTCTGTGCTAAATGTGGAGCCTGCTTAAGATTCTCTCTTTCTCTCCTTTCTCTTCTTCTCTCTCTCTCTCTCTCCATCCCCCTAACCGACCCCACCCACGCACTCTCTCTCACTCTAAAAAAGAAAATAAATCATAAAAAAACTGCTCCAATAACAAATAAAGTCCATAAAACACACACACACACACACACACACACACACACCTAAAAGCTGTGGTATGAAAGAAGTCACGTTCCGCGCCCCCTCACTGGATCATTTGGAAACAACTCTTAGATGGCACGTCATTTCATCTATATTTTAATGTATACTTTAGTAAGGCAAGGACTCCCTTCATAACCTAAGTACACTCCCAGCATCAGTGCTACAAAATGAAGTAATCCCTGAATTTCACCAAACATACATTGTTTACATTTCCTACCTCACAAATTGCCTGAAAGTGGTTTGCTTGAATCAAGATCCCAAACTGGATTCACTCACTGTAGTTGGCTGATATGCTTCTTAAACCATTTAAAATTTTTTATAAGAATTTTCTTTCTTTTTTTTTTTTTTAAGGAGAGAGAGAAACTGCAAAGGGAGGGCGGGTGGGAGGGGGGAAGGGGCAGACAGAGTGAAGGAAGGGAAGGGTGAAACAGAGAGAGAGAGAGAGAGAGAGAGAGAGAGAGAGAGAATCCCAAGCAGGCTCTGCACTGTCAGCCCAGAGCTGACATGGGGCTCAATCCCATGACACTGGGATCATGATCTGAGCTAAAATCAAAAGTTATATGCTTAACCAAATAAGCCACCCAAATACCCTTCATTTAAAAATTTTAATATGCGTGTCCACCTTTCTGCAAAGTGCATTTGCCTTGCTCTGTGAAGGTAAAGGGTTAGTAGTTTCAGGGAAGTCTGAGTAAGGAATCACTGGGAAATGCCTGTGACAACAGTTTCTTTTTCTGATTTCAAATTATTCTCTCCTTTTCTATCATATTTTTTTAAAAAGACAGCATGTATGGGTGTTTAGGTTTTTGGTAATTTTCAATTGCGAATATATTTGAAGGGAAGTCGCTCATTATTTATCTTAAAGCTGTACTAAAGAAATATCATAGAACTAAATTCTAAAAAATCCTCTTATTCTTCTTTTTTTAAGATTTTATTTTTTTTAAGTGATCTGTACCCCCAACATGGGGCTTGAACTCATGACCCCAAGATTAAGAGTTGTATGCTCTTGGACTGAGCCAGGCAGGCACCTTAAGACTCTAATTATTCTTAAAACCAACTCAGCCAAATCAAACAAACACACAAAATCACCTCAAACAGTAATTGGTCAGAGAGAAAGAAAACAACCACCCTAGATTCTATGGAATCAATTAGGATTTCACCTGAGAAACTGACACTGAAGGCTGAGAGTCACTAGACCAACAAAGATGTGAGTTTCACAAGGGCCTAATTAGGAACCACACTTAACCATGAAACAACTACTGTGTGGTCCCGCAGGGTCCGTGTTGGTGTTTTGTTTATAATGGTTAGTTACTCAATGATTTTTCTGAAACATCAAAGATTAATTTTTTTCTAAACAATTTTGTTCTGGGGCCCCAACTCTGCTGGTACTTTAAGCACGTAGTACTTAGTTGGTCTTCTGTGTAAATCCTCTGGCTTTCCCTTAACACAAGCTGTGTTTCAAAAAGTAATTCTGTTTCTGTGCCTTAGCCTCCTATATGCCAAGCAGGATGGATACGGGCTATCTTCTTACCAATAAAGAACTGCCTCTTTATAGACATCACATCCAATGATCCCCAGAAAGTGTTAACGAATCCTGTGACATAGCATTGGTAATGGGACACTCAGGGTCATTAGCTGAGAATCAGTTGGAGCTGCTTTGAAGACACATCCTAAATAAGTGTCAGACCACAGTACCACTACTTCTTACTCCCTGGGGAAATCTGGGCAAGATCAATAACCCACCTTAAAACTGGGTCGTGGCAAAAAGAGGACCCGGCTCACCTGTTCTCTGTTTATTGCCCTAGAGTATCAGCAATCTGGTGTCTCTGATTCTCAACAGCTGTTTCAAACCTTATCTTTATTGAATGGGACAGTTTATTTAAGAAAAGAGTCTTACTGAACAGAACTTCTATGCTTTCCACAAAGTAGTTAGTCTCTCCTTATGGCATGAAAAAAAAACCCCATAGAAGAGAAAAAGTAAGTGAGTCAAGGATTATTTAATATTTAGTAATGCTAAGGATTAGAAATAGTGCAAATACCTAGTACTCTATTGCTCATGGCGTTACATATTGGTAATTGTTTGACATCAGAATTGTAATGAATTTCATCCTCTGACTAGGTAGGCAATACATACTTCTAGAAACATGATCTTAACAAAAAAGCCAAGAAGTGATAGGAGAATGTATCCTAAATAACCAGAAAGCTGTAAGTACACATATGTTTGGTACAATTCTTAATAACAGAAATGCACTTTATACCGATATAAGTTAAATGTTTTCATACAAAATTTATGATGAACTTTGATGTTTACCTATTTAGAAATAATGACACAGCTTAAATATTCTGTAGTAAGAGAAGGATTAATTATGACATTCATGGGATGCAATGGTAAATAGCCATCAAAGATAATAATAAAATAACAATGCAACATGGAAAATGCTTATAATAAAACAATAAAGAAAAGCAATTTCCCAAACTGTATCTGTGTTATAATTGCAACTATGTAAACATATCTGTCAGTGGAAAAGGATGAAGAGATAAGCCAGGAAATATTAAACATGTGATTTCCAGGGAGAGGGCTGTGTAGACAGGTTATTTTTGTGATATAATTATTATAATACAGAATTACAAATTTAAAATGAAATGGTGAGTCAACTGAACTTATATTTAACTCTAAAATACATAACATTGTTAACAACTCATCACCTATGTTAAATTAAGCAGCAGGTCACATAATGGTATGTAAAATGCTTTTCCAATTGTATAAAATATATATATGCTTTTTTGGTTTGCTATAGCTAACCCTTAACAGTGATTACTTCTGAGTGATGACACAAGCATTTTTCTTTTAAGTTTCTAGTACTTGAAACATTTCTACGTGTACATAGATTAATTACATAATTAATAAAGTATCTTTAAAATAGTGTTTTTAAACAGAAAGAACACAACTATAAATTCATCCCTTTAAAATATTTTAAATTTGAACATATGGAAAAGTCACTCCATGTTTTTGGTGAGAAAGTCTCAATGTCGAAAAGCCATAAATCCTCCCAAAGTTAGTCTAGAAATTTAACATGATGTCAATAAAAATAGCGATAGGAGTCTAGACACGTTAATCCAAAAGTGAGTGTCAGTACAACTAGCCAGACAGATTCGGAAAAGGATTACTCAAACATAAAAGCCTTTTAATCTATAGTAATTAAAACTACATAGTACTAATTCATAAACAGACAGGGAGATTGAAGAAATGGGAAAAAAGTCTACAAATAGACTAAAAAACATATATGAATTTGATTTTTTAATAAAGTTGACATTTCAAATCAGTAGAGAAAAAAATGGTTTGCTCACTAAATGTTATAGGGAGAAAAGCGTAGTTGTATAGCCAACAAAAAAAAGGTTAACTTCATACCTCACAATTTATACTAGCATAAATTTCAAAGAATCACAGATTTAGTGGTGAATAGTGAAACGCTAAAATTAACTTTTTGTAGTCTTAGAGTGGGGAAGGCCTTTAATTATGATCTAAAACCCAGAAGTCATGAAATCAAACATTAATTTATTTGACTGCATAAATAAAGTCAGGACAACTAAATAAAAATTAGAAGCAAGGTCAAAAGAGAAAAGATAAATTGGAGGATGTATTTCAACTCCCATCACAAAGAAAACACAACAGAAAAATGTGCCCCACATCCTTGACCATAGTTCACAGAAAATACAATACAAATGGCTACTAAAAAAATGAAAAGCTTAGCTTCACACAAAACAAGAGAAATAAAACCAAACCAAAATCCTATACCATGAAAATACTCTCCACCTATCAAACTGGCAAAAATTAAAACAACTGGTAATATACAATCTGGGGGCCAGATGGGGGTGACGAGGCCCCTTATATGTTCCTGGGCAGGGCTGTATATGCCTATGGAAGTCACTTCAGGAATAAATTTGACCATCGCAACTATGTACGTTTGACAAAGGACGTTCACTTCTGGGATTTTTCTTACTCGTGTATTTTATTTTACAAAATTTACGAAGTAAAATTTTTTAAAATGTCTTTTTTTTAATGCTTTTATTTATTATTGAGAGGGAGAGGAGAGAAACAGAGCTTGAATGGGGGAGGGGCAGAGAAAGGGGGAGACACAGAATCTGAAGGAGGTTCCAGGCTCTGAGCTGTCAGCACAGAGCCTAACGCGGGGCTCGAAATCACAAATCACGAGATCATGACCTGAGCCGAAGTTAGATGCTTAACCAAGTAACCCAGGCACCCCCAAAATAAATTATTCTTATGGTGACTCATTGCCACACTGCTGTGACAGTAAAGGTCTGGGGTTAACTAAACATCCTTCAATAGGCACGGTGGAATGCATAAGGTGCAGACACAGCATGAGATGTCTGCTGCTCAGAGCAAAGAGCAGGCTCTTTACATTTTGAAACAGAATGATTTAAGTCATAGTAAATGAAGAAAGCAAGGTAAAGAAAGTATTATATGTTTCCATCCAATATGAGAAGACAGTGCGGGGAGGAACATATGTTTAGGCACCGCTCGTGTGTGTCTGGAGAGCTGCTGGAAAGGCACCAGGATCCCACAGGCTCATATCGGCCTCGGGAGCAGTGCTGGTAGGAGAGGAGTCAAGGACCGAAGGGTGATGTTTCCTGACATATCCCTTTTGGGCCTTGGAGTTTCGTATCATGTAATTATGTTGCCCATTTAGAAAATAAATATAAATTTTAAGATGACTTTTGAAAATGGATTCAGATTTAAAAAATCAAACAATGACTATAATTTAATATGGAAAAAATAATTCAGAATGTGATAGGGTGGGTATGGGATGGGATAGGATTATAGGTGATGATTATCCCATTTTTTCATAACGATTATCATTATGTGAAGAACGATCTTCCTCATGAGGAAGGCAATGAGAATGGGATCCAGCATAGTAACTATATGCTCCAGACTTTTCCCTCATAAGCACGATGCATCTACATTGACCAAGTCTCCCTTCGGTGACACAAGGCAAAGGTTAGTAAGGAGATAACCCCCCCACCCTCCTCTGGCGATTAAACATCAAACTCTTACCCATCGGATCCTGGTCTGGAAGGAGCATTATCAGATGAGTTAGAAGAGGTGGAGATCACAGAGGAAGTCACCGAGGTGATGGACAGTCTCCGCAGCGTAGATGACATGATGTAGGGCAGTACAAGGGACCCCGTGCGGCTTGGTTTCCTCTCAGTCAAGTTGGGTGGCTGAGGAGCACAGGCCATCTCCAGGTTAGTGGGGCTGGAATTCAGCCCATGGGAACTGCTGCAGCCTCCGCTCCGTTTGTGACAAGTGCCATGTGTACTGGCTGGCACCCACGGATGCCTCAGCTGTTAAATATTGCAAATACTTCTATTCTTTTTTTAAGTTTATTTATTTTGAGAGGGAGAGAGAGCAAGCCAGCATAAGTGGGGGAGGGGTAGAGAAAGAAGGGGAGGGAGAGAATCCCAAGCAGGCTTTGTGCTGTCAGTGCAGAGCCTGATGTGTGGCTCGAACTCATGAACCATGAGATCATGCCCTGAGCTGAACTTAAGAGTTGGATGTGTAACTGACTGAGCCACCCAGGTGCCCTGCAAATACTTATAATCTTAATTATAAACACAACTGGGTGAAATCTACCTTGTTTCTAAGACTTAGAGAAAAACTCCCGAATAATTTGTTGCCAGCCACGTGAGAGGAAAAACCATGCCGTTCATTACCCTCCAAAAGAATAGCAAAACCCTCTGTCTGCTTCTCCATTTTAACTTCTTTCAATCACTATAACGACAGAATACTGGCCTACTAGAAAGTTTTAGATTACGCTATAGACCTGATGCTTAAGATGTAAATGGTGAATCTTAGGAAGTAAAGAAACATCAATTTACTATCATTAGAGATGTCTGCAGTAGGACTGATTGCCCCGATTGGCCACCATATCTAATTTCCATACGAATATTGGCCTGGATCTAATAAAAACTACTTAAATAGGTGTAAATCACCATCCTTCCCCTGGGAACTTGCGTAAAAGACAAATGTTCCCAAAAGCTCTTAAGTGGTGGTAGGTTAGGAGGTTAGGCACAACTGAACACGTGGATGACTGAAAGCAATGATTACAAAGATACTCAGGAGACAAAGGTAGCGGAGATGGAGGTGTGGGAATGGCAGACAGAAGTACGTGGGAAGAAATTCAGAGCTTTGATCAAAAAAAGAGCATTGGAAAATAGGAGTTCAAGAGTAAGATAGTTAAAGAGAGCAAGGTGAAAGAACTCCTATTAAAAAGAGCAGAAAAATGAAGCTGGATCCAAGCATTCAATCAACTGTTGCAGAGAAAAATTACTTATTATTTATTTTTTATTAAGTAATCTTTACGCCCAGTGTGGGGCTTGAACTCATGATCCCAAGACCAAGAGTCACATGCTCTACTGACTGAACCAGCCACATGCCCCAGAGAGAAAAGTTTATTGAGCACATGCACCAATCCACCCAACGTTCTCAGGAATAAAAACACTGTTGGGAGAAATATGTTAGAACTGTCAGAAAAAATGATGAAATTGCTGTATGTATTGTAAAATTCACTTCAGAATTTTTTCTCCCCTTCAAAGGTGTGAAGAATGTAAACTTTTCATCAAAATAAAAAATGAATAAAGACTAAGTAAAATACTAATAATATGGGCTAGACAGGACAGGAATAACCAGTGTCTGGGACCAGCAACACTCCCAAATGCTAGCAGAGTGGTCCCAACACTATGGTCCCAGACTAGCAGCATCAACACCACCGGGAGTATGTCAGAAATGCAAACCCCTGGGCCCCACCCCAGACCTCCTGAATCAGAAACTCTGGAGATGTGACCCAGCAAGGTTTTCATAAACCTTCCAGGTGGTTCGGACAGTCACTCAGGGCTGAGAATCCCTATCTCGCACGTTGACTGTGGAAAATCACCAACAGCCCGCCATGTCTTCTCTGACCTGCCTCCTGTATTTTCCTGACATTGCTCTGCTATTTGGACTCATTTGGCAAATGAAAACCTGATCAGTATCATAAATGGTAAAAGAGACTGAGAAAAGCAATGGGCTCCTTAGACCACGCCTACCAGTGTTATAACACCGTACAGCTTTTCCACTTTCTCCTTGAGTTCCCGGAAACAAGAAGACAACCGGTCGTGCAGTGGCTTTAGCTGCTCTGTCAGCTTCTCGCCGTGGATGCGGATCCCCTCCGTCAGCAGGGGCATCTGGGAAGAAGGGGCATGAAAGGAAGGCAATGCAGTTTAGGAAAAGGCCTATTTCAGATTTGGAGGCTGGGGGAGGGATGAGGGTGGACGTGGACAGGTAAACTGGCAGACACAGCACGTATCAAACGAGAACGCTGCTTTTCAGTGTAGGGCTTGGGCACCGGCCACCCTTGGGTCAAAGACGCGAGAAATACACAAGGATACAAGCAGGCCCGTGACTAGGGAAAGGCTGACAGACTAGGCAAACCCACCTGAACCGGGGAGCAATTCTGTGGATAAGCCACTGCTAGGTTTAGACCTTAGACTGCACAGGATGGCTGCATTTTCTCTCACTATTTACTGAAATAGTGAGGGAGAGAGCCAGAAAGAGAGAGAGACTGAGGTCAACATATCTCAGCTGGAAACACAGCCCAGCAAACCAATTTGAGCACCTCAATCTCTCCTCTAGGAAGGTCCCTCTCAGCACTGTGCAGTCTAACAGAACGCCATTCCTAGGTCACCTGGCCAAGCAAACAGAGAATCTACGATTCCAAAGTTTAAAAAAACAAACAAAAAACAAAAACACAAAAGTAATCCTAAAGTGGGTCTGTGGACGCAAGCCCTAGAGAAAACCTTGGCGTGGAGCACCGAGACCCCCAGAGAGTGCCGCGGGGGACTGTCTGGCCCCGTCCCTCGCCCGCAGCACACCTGCAATGCTATCAGTCGCTTCAGCAGCTCAATCTTCTCCTGGTCTTCAGGATGCTCCTGCAAGTACTTTTCTGTAAAAAAAGCCTAAAAGCAGGGCACATGAGAGTATTAATTAGAACACGTGTAGAATTAGAATCTGTGTATCTGACCCTAGAGGGAGGGAAGGGGAGCCTGGAAGGGTGACAAATGTCGCTTGTTCTAGCTGACAAGCCAGAAACGCCTATGGAAATACTCCTTCATCTCCTGGGACAGCCCTTGTGGCACCGTGGACGATTCTAAAGGTATGTGCTCTTTTGTGGTCTTTCTGGAACTGGGCAACGCCTCCTCACCGAATCTTCTCAAAATCACCAGACACACCCAAGTGTACAACCCAAATAATCAGCAGCAGACTGGCATCACTGAAACAACTTGCCCTAAGGACCAGTGCCAGTGACAGCGTCTAAAGGTTGTTCAGTAGATTAAGTGTCCAGATATAATAACGGAAAAAGCAAAAAACCAACAGGATATGGCTGATAGTTTTCCTGGCCGACCATGTGATATAAGCTGTATCACGTTTCCCCCTGCACTGAGGGAAGATTAATATCTACACCTTCTTACTTCTCATCGATTCAAAAGGTTTCATTGAGGCCATGAGATACAGATGTGAAAATGTTTTAGAAATATTAAATGCAGTTTACATTTAGTCCTATTATATGTCAAGGTCATGTCACACATAACACTGTCAATAAGGATCCACGGTTTCAAGGGCTAGGTCCCTATAATAGCAAAACAGAACCCAAACGCAAACTATAATCATAGGTGTTATAGAACGCACCATTTTAAAGATGGAATTGGGGTGCCTGGGGTGGCTCATCGGTCAGGTGTCTGACTTGGGCTCAGATCATAATTTCATGGTTCGTGGGTTTGAGCCCCACATCTGGCTCTGTGCTCACAGCGAGGAGTCCCCTTTAGATCCTCTGCCCCCCTCTCCTTGTGCCCCTCCCCTGCTCGTACTTTTCCTTTCTCTCTCTCTCAAAAATAAATTAAGTAGATAAAACATTAAAAAATAAAATAAATAAGACAAAATAGGAAAAAAAATTTAAAAGCCTATGGTGAACATTTCTAACAAAGTCAGAAAAGGGAGTTACATATTTTTTCCCTGTAGGATAGCCATCATTTCTGAGAGTGATCTCAAAGACAACCTTCAAAGTTCCCCTCACTCTTCTGGCCAATACCATGAAAGCCTCCTCACCCTGTAGGAGTTCCTGAAACTACAGGATATAGTGTGGAAAATAGAGTATGTTCAAACTCTACCCTGCATGAAGACGTTACGGGTTGAATAGTGGCCTCCTCCCCTGCCCACTTCATATGTTGAAGTCCTAGCCCTGGTAGTCAGAATGTGACCTTAGTTGGAAACAAGATTACTGCAGATGTTGTTAAGGTCACCGTGGAGTGTCACAGTGGAGTCACACTGGAGTAGGACGAACCGCTGATTCTATCTGACACCCTCTTAAAAAGGGGAAGGTAGGACACTAGGAGAACACCTTGTGAAGAGGCACATGGGATGCCAAAGGTGTCAGCAACCCCTCAGAAGCCGGGAGAGAAGCTGGGGGCGCCTGGATGGCTCAGTCGGTCAAGCGTCCAACTTCAGCTCGGGTCATGATCTCATGGTTCGTCAGTTCGAGCTCCCTGTTGAGCTCTGTGCTGACAGCTCAGAGCCTGAACCCTGGATCGAATTTCTGTGTGTGTCTCTCTCTCTGCCCCTGCCCCAGCCCCACTTGCTCACTCTCTCTCTCAAAAATAATAAATAAAACATTAAAACAATTTTTTTTTTAAAAAAAGAAGCTAGGAGAGAGGCAGGAAATGGATCCCTCCTCACAGCCCTCAGAAGGTAGGAACCCTGCTGATGCCTGGATTTCAGGCTACTGGGCTCTGGGACTGGGACGCAATATATTTCTGATGTTCTAAGTCACCCCGTTTGTGGCTTTGTCCCGGCGGCCCTAGCAGACTAACACCACAAGGGATGTAAATATATTCAGCCGAGTATCAAGAACGGGAAGATGAACAGCACGTCTGGAGAGCACACCCTGTGGCCAGATGCATATTTAGCGAGAAATGAATGAATGGCTTTCATCTTCGCCCGCCTCTACCTTCCAAATATAAGCAGTTTGAATCTTCCAAAGTTAAAAACAATTTTTTGATAAAATAAAGTGCACTGAAGTTCAATGTTTTTAGAAGAGCCCTGCCTCGCGCGTGAAAACGGCTGAAGAATCATGGCGAACGGCTCTTGCGTTCCTATCGCTCAGGCAGTGACTAACGGGCTGCCTTACGAAAGGTCACCTGTACAGACAGGAGATGGTGGATTCCCGTCAATTGTCGTGGAGGTCATGGGGATCAAGGAGTTTCCATTTTTTCTTATGTCTCAAAACGTACAAACTTGTACCTATTGATTATAAATACAATTTAGTAGTTTAAGCTAAAGGTCTTAAACTCTATTTGTGGACATAATCAACTTCCCCTTTTTATTTTTTTAAAACTTATTTACTTTAATGTTTACTGATTTTTGAGAGAGAGAGAGAGAGACAGAGCATGAGCAGGGGAGGGGCAGAGAGAGAGGGAGACAGAGAATGTGAAGCAGGCTCCAAGCTCTGAGCTGTCAGCATTGGGCCCGACGCGGGGCTTGAACTCACGAACCGCAAGATCATGACCTGAGCCAAAGTCAGCTGCTTAACCAACTGAGCCACCCAGGGGCCCCCAACTTCCC
The DNA here is from genome assembly GCA_004023845.1 of Helogale parvula. NCBI lineage: Eukaryota > Metazoa > Chordata > Mammalia > Carnivora > Herpestidae > Helogale > Helogale parvula. Next base: position 42,374 of record PJEM01010654.1, on the reverse strand, counting down.
CCTTTTAAAACTTTTTATTTTATTTATTTTTTTAATTTTTTTTTGTTTTTTTAAAACTTTTTAATTAGAAGACTTTGACACTAGAAAAAACTTCACCTGAAATTACATGATTCACAGATATTGGCATATATGAAATTGAATTCGAACAGGGACATTCTGTAAGCAAAACAACACTTGGAAAAACACATCAAAGTTAGTACAGGTAACTTATATGGAAAAAAAACACCCGCCACAATCCTTACAGCAGTATTAAAAGAAAGTGTTACCCTCTGGATCCTAGCTGTGCACTGAACACCATGACAACACTGGAGGTTATTATCAACACGGAGCACGACCAAACTAGAACTGATCTCTGGTGTTACGCCTTTCCTAGCTGCTGAGTGTCATAAGCATGAAGAAGGCTGAAAGGCCGAAGGGAAAGGAGAAGAAAGAAGATGTTAGAGCAGCAGCCGCAGAGCACGGATGGTTCAGGTCACCTCTGGTCCCAAGTAGACAGGAGAGAGGAAGAAATTGACATTGATCAAGCCTCAACTATATGACAAGTGCTCTTCAATGTTCCTTAGACACAGGATGTCTTCCTTGGCTTTCAGCCGTTCCTGTGCGTTAGGTGTTTTCCTCACTTTTTTCAGATATGAAGCTTGGGGCTCAAAGAGGTGAAGTATCTCACCCAAGGGCACATAGCGGCCAATGGGAAGCCGGGATTGCGTCACAGGAGCGATGGATTCTAAAGCCCCTGGTGTTCTGTGAATGAAGGGAAATAAGAGAATCGGCCCACCTATGTCTGCTCACCCTTCCTGATCATCTCCTTTTCCTTCCACTCACTCTCCCGGCTACTCCACAGGAATGAACTAGCCAGGTGTTTGTTTATATTCAGCAAGAGGACTCCAAAATTACTTAGCCACTGAAAACATACTGAACAATTAAAAATCCTGCCTCCATTAATTAGACTTAACTGATTTTTACGTGTTGAATACATTACCTCCATTAAAAAAATGTTTTCTAATGTTTATTTTTGAGAGAGAGAAAGACAGAGCAATAGAGCCGAGCATGAGTGGGGAAAGGGCAGGGAGGGAGACACAGAATCCGAAGCAGACTCCAGGCTCTGAGCTGTCAGCAAGAGCCCGACACGGGGCTTGAACCCGTGAGCTGTGAGATCACGACCTAAGCTGAAGCCAGGCACTTAACTGACTAAGCCACTCAGGTGTCCCAACATTACCTCCATTTTAAATAGTGCTATATCCAAACCCCATGCAATGGTTTACCTCTGGTGAGCACACTCATTTCCTGTTTTTTTCCAGAATAAAAGATATGACACTTAGGTGAACTAATTTCATGATACAGCCAGGGCCAGCATCTACCCATACAACCTATGGCACACCAAGTCAGGGTGGGCATTCCTAGAAGCTATTTTTGTTTTAGAAGCTAATTTTCTTAAAGGGTTATTTATTTTTGAAGAGAAAGAGACAGCATGCGAACAAGGGAGGGGCAGAAACAAACACACACACACACACACACACACACACACACACAGAATCTGGAGCAGGTTCCAGGCTCTGAGCTGTCAGCACAGAGACCGATGAGGGGCTTGAACTCATGAACTGTTAGATCAGGACCTGAGCTAAAGTCAGACATTTAAGCAACTGACCCACCCAGGCGCCCCTACAGGCCAATTTTAAATAGAGCACAGGTCTCCGTTTCCCACAGGTGTTTCTTCACTTCCAGAGCATTCTCAGTTGTGGGTCTGTTTGTAAGATTTCTACTTAGCGGAGAAAGGGAGAAGAAATCACAGATAAATCAACCAGGCACGGTTTTTAGGTTGATCCTTCAGTGACTCTTTATCAGGCAGTGGCCTCGCCCAGCCTGAGTTGCTAAAGATCTCTAGGAAGTGTGAGGTGAGGGATAAGCTTTTCATTAATCTCGCTTGCCCGTGCATAAAGAGGGCAGAGTGAAGAATCTCTTAGCGAAGTTGCAAGAGACGAATTCACCAGCTGCTCGGCGCCACAGAGGGAGGGCAACGCATGTGATTCAGTGGGGATTCCCGGGCCCAGCCCACCTTTTCATAGTTGGAGTACCCCCCCATGACCGCCGGGTCTACAATGCCACTGAGCAGCATGGAGAGAGGATGCACAGAGAGGGCTCGGTCCCCAGCATGTTGCTGGACGCAGCTGCTGATCTTCTCGTTGGTGAGTTCCATGGTCTCTATGGCATTCTCCAGGGGACTGATTTCTTCCTGTGAGAGTGGACAAGGGAGTGGAAAGGCATTTTGTGAGCTCACAGCAAAGACTGAAAAAATTCCTAGGTGTTCCTCTTATTTTATTTATTAAAAATGTTTATTTTGAGAGAGAGAGAGAGACAGAGAGCGAGACAGAGAGAGAGAAAGGCAGAAAGTGGGAGAGTATCCCTGTCAGCGCAGAGCCTGATGCGGGACTCAAACTCACAAACTGTGAGATCACGTCCTGCGCCGAAATCAAGAGTCAGATGCTTAACCAACTGAGCCCTCAGGCGCCCCCTAAATGTTCCTTTTAAAAGATTTAAAATTGTCACCCACTATCAAAGGGTAAAATTTGCTTGTCAAGGTCATGTTTATTTGGATCCTACACTTATGTGTAATGATTTTGCTAAGTTGTGAAATACACTACTTAAAATCTCCTTAGAAAGTACGAGGATGACCTAAGGGTGCCTGGGTGGCTCAGCTGGTTAAGCGTCCGACTTCAGCTCAGGTCATGATCTCACAGTTCGTGGGTTCGAGCCCCACATTGGGCTCTGTGCTGACAGCTCAGAGCCTGGAGCCTGTCTTCGGATTCTGTGTCTCCCTCGCTCTCTGACCTTCCCCTGCTCATGCTGTCTTTCTCTCTCAAAAATAAATAAAACATAAAAAAAAATAAAAATAAAATATTAAAAAAGAAAGTACAAGGATGACTTAAAAATTAAGAGCTGTAGAGGTGATAATTTTGGGGGGCAAAAGGTCTACAGAAATTTTGGGGGGAAAAACTGGAGATTTAATAATGATGGCTTTTTAGGTAAAGCTTCCTCAGAGGTAAAGCTTCCTTATCTGATGAGACAAATGACAATTAAGTAACAGGATATCTGATCCCAGATACTTCTGCAATGTCCCAAATGTTCACTTGCAAGGGTCCTGATGCTTCCTGCATGAGCAAAGGTAAATTTTGGAAGCCGTATGTTCAAAGCATACATAAGTCCCCTTAGTGTGGGCTCTGTGGTTAGAAGTCAGCATAATGGAATATAGTGGAATGTCCAAGCTGGGGGTCCCTGCGTGGCTCCGTTAAGTGTCTGATTCTTGATTTTGGCTCAGGTCACGATCTTGTGGTTCGTGAGATCGAGCCCTGCCTTGGACTCTGTGCTAACCAGTGCAAAGCCCACTTGGGATTCTCTCTCTCCCTCCCTCTGCCCCTCCTGTTCATGTGTGCTCTTTCTGTCTCAAAATAAATAAACATTCAAAAAAAAAAAAAAAAGGAAGAACATCTGAACTGAATGTTGGATAAAAAGGAAATAAGATTCAATACAGGTTCAAGCAATTCCTGGGGAAAAGTCTTCAAAGCCAGGTTTCAAGAGAAATCACCTTCTTCATTTTACCCATTGCCAGACAGCATGACCTCCTACTACAGCCTAATTCCAGAAGTCTCTGTCCTAAAATCATATTCATACTGGAGGCATAATAATGTATTACTAGTGGAATACACCAAATTTCAGTTCAGATTTGTTCAGGATATATTTCTTGAAAGTATATCTCATGCCAAGTACTATGCTACACTCTGCAGTTACGAAAGTGCTTAAGATAGAATTCATACCTGAGGAGAGCCTCGGATTTTAGTGGGATCTCAAGACATGTCAGCATGTCTTTATTAGAAATAAACCCGGGTCATGACGCAGCAGAGAAAGGGCACGTAACCCCACGTGGGAGTTTCAGAGATGGCTTCCTGGCGAAGCAGGTACCTAACTGAATTCCAATGGGAGTTAGGTTGAGAAGTAGCAATTCGGGCAAAGAAAACCCTCCATCATCAAGGAGGGTTGAAATAGCAGGGAATGAGCAGTTTGGTTCCAGAAGATTCCAGAGGAGATGAGGTGGCAGAACTGAGTGAAAAAGACTCTGCATGTCTGTGCTAAGAAGCAGGGGCTTACTGCTAAGCACTGGGGAGCCACAGCAAGGTTATGAGCATGTGAATGAGACAGTCAGCTTTCCACTGTGGAACTCCACACTCTAAGACAGTGTGGAAAACAGGCCCTTGAAGGCCAAGGCAGGAGGCCAATGAGGGGGTTTTCTGTGGCATCCACCAGAGAGGAATGAGGGACTAAAACAGGGTATGGCAGTAGGGGAGCTGGAAATAATAATACTACTAATAATAAAAGATTTAATAAATATTAAGAAGATAAAAGGGGCAGCTTCGGTGAGTGCTGGAAAAGGAAGCGTGTGTGGTGACTAGTAGATCTGACCAGCCACGAATGAAGGAAGAGGAAATGTTTTGGGAGAGAAAACTCTGATTGACAGGAAACTCAAAGGAGGCATTCTGAAAACGGTCTGGGGCGACTGGCGGGACTGTGAGGACACCAGGCTCATTTGCTCACAGAAGAGTCATTCACTGTGAGTAACCTTTAGGGTTGGCGTTGTAACATCAGTCTTACAAAGGAGTTCTATCATACAAGCGTGCCTTCTATTTCTCTTTTGGAAAATAAAGTTGGCCAGAGGAGGCTGGCCAGGCTAGTGAGAACTGGAGGGGAGCTTAACAAAGGCACTTATTGTATCTGACGACCCAAAGAATTTTCTGAATTCCCATTCCAAGTGACTCACCGTTGAAATGTGTTTGACTTCAAACCACTTGAGAATGCCAGGAAAGGTATACGCAGTTGTATACGTGGTCCTTTCGATCCACATGGTCTGGTGGAAGAAGGGAAGGTAATAGGGAGCATCAGTTCCCAGGCAAAATGGCCTAAGTAGAGTTCAGTGAGATTCTATCCTCAAATGCTTCCTTAGTGAATGGGCCATATTCTGAGGCATCAAAATATGTTTAAAGCTACAACATATCATCTACTTGGGCCCTCTCACGTTCTAGAGGGGAAATGTGAGGCCCACAGAGGTGTAACTTATCCAAATCATGCTGACAGCAACATTGGAGCCCCATGGAAGAACCTGTTTTGTTGGATGGGTGCCAGTCTAGAGCTTTCCACTGAGATGGCCTGCTAAGTAGTAAGCTCACAGAACCTCTGTGCTTCGTGCTGCCCTGTTTCTGCTGTCTGTGTTGGTTAGGGGTAAAGCCTCCATTTGGAGGTCAACTTGACCTTGTTTTGGAGGGCAAAGTGGGTGGACTCACGGCAAATTCGTTGTCTGGATCCTTTTCTCCTTTCCGGAATGGCCGGGAGTACTGGAATTGCTGTACTTCATTGGCTCTATAGTAGCTGGGGACAGACATTGCCACAAGGCTGGAGTTTCTCTCTTAGGACAAGAGTTCCTTGAGGAGACGTCAATAAACCCTGGGCCGCATCCTACCCAGACTAAGCCTTGTCCCTTAAGTGATCTCAAAACAGACACAGTCTCCACAATAAAGGCTGGATGGAGGTGGTACACAATTTAATCATGCATCTTAATTTTATTATATATGACTCCATTCTACAGCTCACCATTTTAAAAAGGCGTAAGTACTGATATCCACATTTGTGACTGCATTTGTATAGTTTTATCACAGTTCTAGCAATCCTTCTAGTATTTCGGCATCTCAGGAAAAAGAATAGGACCTTTGATCACTGGGAACCCACCAGGCAAGGTGAGGTCAGCCACTCCTAAGTGAGTGCTTCTGGGTGGAAGGGAGATCCAGGAGATCCAAAACCTAACGGTGAAATTCCTGATTTCCCTCTGCCTAAAAAACCCCCAACCCCCCAAATCCTTTTGGTCACCAAGTTCTGATTTTATACTGGAAATAGAAAAAAGGGTTGCTGTGGGCTGAATGAATGCTTGGGTCCCTCCAAGTGCATATGTTGAAATCCTAACAACCGCCCCCCTCCCCAGAGTGATAATATCAGGAAGTAGCTCTGTGACAAGTACTTCCATTCCACCATCTCGGATGGGATTAGTGCCCTTCTAAGAGACCCCTGAGACACCCATCACCCCTTCTGCCATGTGAGAACACAGCAAGAAGTCAAGGTCTGTGGACCAGGAAGCAGGTCTTCACCAGACACCGAATCCACTGGAGCCCTGACCTTGGACTTCTCAGCCTCCAGAACTGTGAGAAAGGAATGTCTGTTGTTTATAAATAAGGAATGTCTGTGGTATCCTGTTAGAGCAGCTTCAGGGATTTAAGACAACAAAAGGTCTTCCAAACTGTAATGAGTTCAAGGCTTTGGTGCTGATGAACTTCTAGATACAGTGTGTCAGAGGATAAAAACGCTCGTAAAGAAAAACAAAACTCCTACTTACTTTAAGATCTGCTCTGGAACTGGCTTGTCTTTGTAGCTGGGAGGAAGGCTCATCACCGGCTTCACAGTGAAACACTGCATGTCTGAGGAGCTCATTAAGGAAAGGGGGTTTGGCCATGAAGCTGTCACAGACAGAAAGGGCTGTCTGTTCCCCTGGCTTCACAGATGGGACTTGGTACCTATATATATTTTTTAATGTTTATATATTTTTGAGAGACAGACAGACAGCACACAAGCAGGGGAGGGGCAGAGAGAGGGAACAGAATTGGAAGCAGGCTCCAGGTTCTGAGCTGTCAGCACAGACCCCAACGTGGGGCTCGAACCCACGAACTGTGAGATCATGACCTGAGCTGAAGTCGGATGCTGAACTGACTGGTAACGTCAGGCTTCAAATCCAGCTCAGGGGTAAGACCTGCATCTCTAACTTGAGAGTCTGATATTAATGATGACTTTTTTTTTGGTCCTTATCAGTGCAGATATGCTGTTTCAAACTCTACAGCATCTAAACTCGAGCTTCAGGCCACGCATCTGGACAGAACAGTGACTTCCATGATTTCTGGGTGAAGTCTGCAGACCTGGCACTGGGACACTGACTCAGAATGCAGAATTATAATTCACAGCCGCTGAGGGGTACCTGAGACGCTCAGGGGGTTGAGCATCCACCTTTGGCTCAGGTCATGATCTCACAGTTTGTGAGTTTAAGCCCTACAACGGGCTCACTGCTGTCAGCACAGCAGAGCCTGGCTTCGGATTCACTGTCTCCCTCACTCTCTGTCCCTCCCCCATTTACATACGTGTTCTCTCTAAAAAATAAATAAGCATTAAAAAAAAAAAGATCACAACTCCTCAGTGCGAATCTCTTAGTAGAGATTGTCATGTATGACTGTCATGTATGATCGTCATGTATCACTGAGCTATGCTTTACACTGGTCTAGTGGACAGAGCATTTTAACAGAAATTATTTCCTTGTTATTTTGATCCTCACAGAAGTGCTACTAGGTATTTAGGGAAAACAGACTCACACCTCACAGATGAGAAACCAAGACCCGGAGGAATGAAGCAGTTTGGACAAGGTCTAGTGAATATGCAGAAAGGACTGGGGGCCAAGCCACAGGAAACCCTAAATCCGGTTCTTGGAAGAGCTCTTTTCATTCCCACACCACAGAGGCCCCTCAGTGGATTTCTGAACCCCCATAACCCAAACAAGGGTTTATCCTGAAAGACTATTCTTTTCCAAGCACCTACTATGTTTAACAGGCTGCTGTTCTCTTAAAGGTGTGTCTGCCTATTGGTCTGTTATTATCGTCAATTTTTCTATATCTATCACTGTAGAAATAATAACCAATATCTATTGAATTTTGATTACATACCAGGCACTGTTCCTAATATTTGACATATATTTACTCAATCTTTACAAAAATTCCATGAGAAAGAATGAGCATCACCCCCATTTTATAGATGGGAAAACTGAGGAACATCGCCATTAAGGAACTTGACCTTAAGTGGCATACTATGTTGCCAAGGTGACATAGGACATGATGGGGCTGAGACTCTAACACAGACACTGTGGTTGCAGAGGCTGTGCTCTTATTTACCACTCCATCTACCGTGTCTTATCTACCGCTCTTTGAATACTGTTCAGTTTTAGAATAGCTTTTAGTACAAAACACATGAAAAGGTTTTAAAAATAGTTTTGTTATGGAGCTCTAATTTTTATTTATTTATTTATTTATTTACTTATTTACTTATTTTTAAGAAAGCATGTAATAGGGGTGCCTGGGTGGCTCAGTTTGTTGAGCATCTGACTTCACCTCAGGTGAAGTCTCATAGTTCGTGAGTTTGAGCCCCACGTCAGGCTCTGTGCTGACAGTTCAGAGCCTGGATCCTGCTTCGGATTCTGTGTCTCCCTCTCTCTGTCCCTCCCCCACTAGCACTCTGTCTCTCTCTCTCTCTCTGAAAAATAAACAAAAACATTAAAAAAAAAAGCATGTAATTAACTTTTCAATAAGACATTGCATGTTACAAGAGAAAAGCTACACATCTTCATCCAGAATCCAGAATCCTGAACAGGAGTTCTATGTCCTCCTCAAGCTTACCATGTGGCTATAAAACATCCTTTCATATTCAAGATTTGCTTATTATCTCTCTCCTCTACTTTATAACCACAAGCTAAGGACATTAGGGTCCCAAAGCCTTTACACAGAATGGGAAATGGAGTCAGAATGGTCAATGAGTGGTTGAGGGACAGCACATATCCTCATGCGGAGATGGGACTGAACTTAGCTTCTGGGGCTGGGTGGGCTGGGCTCTGCCTCCCCAAGGCAAGGATACACTGTTTTGGGGACGACTTGATTTCCTCTCCCGGGGGCGTGGTGCTGGTCATCTTCTCGGCATTGGGGAACTGCGTCAGCAACCTCAGGCTGAAGTCTTCTCGCCTCTCATACTCCTTTCCCCGATAGATAAAGATTTTGTTCTGCAGGTCAGAGACAGCAGGTGAGTAATTCAATATAAAGAATGAAGGGGCCCTGGAGAGCCTGGTGCTGAAGGAGAGAAGCCACTGCCCTCCCAGCCAAAGTGCACTCCACCATCAAGTTCTCACTCAATACCTACTATGCGCCATCCTACCTGGCCAGAGCTCACGGGTGACTTGGGCACTAAGGTCATGGGCATAAAGCTGCTTCTGCAGTGCTCCTCACAGTGGGGCCCCCTGACCACAGCCCGTCTGCAAGTGGTATGCACTCATCCACAAGGCAAGGAGGGCTTGTGCCCTCATGCGGATCTGTGATGTCACTGGGCACGCTGTTGACTTTAGCTAATTTTTTTCCCCCAGAGCAAGATATTCTCAATGAAGGAAGGAAGTGCATTGATTTCTTTCATGGGCAAGCCCTCCTCCCATCACGATCCAGTAACAGTCTGCGGACCAGCATTTTGAGTGGCACTGACGTAGAGAACGGGATACCATGAAGAGAGTCAACACAACAAACCTTCGTTTGTGAAGAACTGGAATAATTTACAGCAGTCCCTGGACAATTCCGAAAACCACCATGGATGGCAATGTCAAAGTCTCATGGAAAACAACTGCACTAAATACTGTTGTTTCCATTCTAATGCACATTCTTCTTCTGTTTAATAAAATTAATACAATTGGGTTTTTTTGGGAAGGAGTTTCCTAGGTCCCAGGCACAGGGGTAATCAAACTCACAGCTGATACTGCCCATGTAAGTCCTAATGCAACCATGCTTCCAAGGCTCCTGCTCACCTAACCATCACTCCGATGAGTACTTAGCATTGGCAGCCCAGACACCAGCTATTTTAAACTAAAACTGGGGCCCATATTGTCCAGGAAGATGTTTTTAGAATTTACTTGTCCATTCATATAACAAACATGCACTGGACAAACACAGCAGATAGGCTAAGGCAACAGGAATATAATGATGACCCTACTCCCACAAAACTCAGCTTCTGGTGGAAACAGAAAACAGGTAGATATGATAGTTGATATTAAGTGACATGAAGGCAAAGCGTCTCCCAGGATAAACACCGATGGCAGTCAAACTCTCCAGATCTTTTGGAAGGGAGGATGACATTTTTCCAAGCTGGGTGGAGATTTCCGTAACTATTCCTGCCTCGTGAAATGCCAGCATTCCGGCAAAGCTGCGGCAGGCAGGGAAACAGGGCAAAGGGCGGCACCAAGTGTGGGAGGTGGACAGCAATGTGAACGGAAGCAGGCCAGAACCAGGTCAGCACAGGCCAGCACAGATTGAAAGGGCGGGCTTCAGGGTCTGACAGGAGATTGACTGGGCCCAGATGGACAGAAAGGGTAAGGACAGGAAACCCGGGTGGATAACCAGGGGTGAAAAGTGCACAGGACGAGGCCACGGGGCACACAGTACGGAACTGAGGCAGGAGAAACATGTTGGAATGCACCAGAACACTGAAAGGCAGGCACAAGTTCCAAAGGTCCAAGGAACTTATTGGAGGTTCTGGAAGGAGGGAGTGATGTGCGGACAGAAGCAGTGTAGACAGCCTCATGACAGTGGAGCATGTGTCCAACTGCACGAATCCTAGGCAGGAGGGAGTGGAAGAAGCAGCTACGGGATCTGGTGTCTGACTGGTGTTTGGTGAAGGGCGAGGGAGATGGGGAGAATCAAGAAGGACTCAGAGATTCCTGGCACCGGAGCAGGAAGGGCATGGTGCCGCCGACAGGAACAAGGATGAAGGGGACCTGGCTGGACTTAGGGGGATGCGGACAACACAGTTTCAGATATTCTGAGTTTGGGGAAATAGTCCCTAACACAGAAAGGCATGTAGTTATATCACCGAGAAGGCTTTTCTATTTTCCAGCACACTTGGACAACAACACGTAGCATCCATATATCACTTTGCAGTTTGTAAAGCACTCCTACATGCTATGTATTTCATCCTGAAAACAGCCTTGGGAGGTGGGCAGTGCTTGTCTAATCGACACATCAGGATTATAGGATTTGACCAAAATCACAGAGTCACCCAGCAGATGATTTCAACCCCACTTTTCCAACTTGAAAGTCTAGTCTTCTTTTGGCTGACCCACTGCTGTCTCCAGGCACGGCTGTCAGGTCACATGACATGGCAGTCACACACAAGGAAGGCAGGCACCGCTGCCCTATTGGGACTCAAGTGCCGAGACTGACGGCCGATTTAAGACTAGGACCTACTGCAAGGCTCCTTCCTAGACCCTCTCCTCTTGGTGCTCCATTTCTCTTTCCCTACGCTACGTCATCCACGTGCAAATAAAACACCAACTTAATCTCCAGTTGGGAACTTTCCTTTGAGTCCTGGATCCATATATCAAATTGCTGACTTGACCAAATTTCCCTCACACTGAGTATGGCCAAAACGAGACTTTCACAAAGAATATATAAAAAATGTGAGAGGCCCTCTGGGAGCCGGTACCCAGAGCCATCTGCCCCCATTCTCTGCTTGTCCTCCTGCTCTTTCAGTCTCATGGCTTTTGAAGCTGCTGTCCTCACTGCCTGGTACACCATCTCATCTCTTGACAGCTCCCTGGCTTATTCCCTCTCTTCTTTCAGGTTTTTGCTCAAGTGTCATTTTCTTACTGACATCTTTCCTACTCACTCTATTTAAAATTGCAGCTCTACTTTGGGGCGCCTGGGTGGCTCAGTCGGTTGGCGTCCGACTTCAGCTCAGGTCATGATCTCGTAGTTTGAGAGTTCAAGTCCCCCACTGGGCTCTGTGCCGACAGCTCAGAGACTGGAGCCTGCTTCAGATTTTGAGTCTCCCTCTCTCCCTGCCTCTCCCTTGCTTTTGCTCTCTTTCTCTCTCAAATATAAACATTAAAATAAAAATCTTAAAATTGCAGCTCTACCCCCATCATCTGCCTCTCTATTCACCTTCCCCGACATTTTCTCCATGATGCCTACAGAGTGTCTACACAGGAAGAGGCATTGTTCTAGGCTGTCTGACATACTTATGTTTTGTGTATGACTCTAGGCTAGAATATAATAAGCTCCATAATTTCAAAGATTTGGGTTGTTTTGGAGCGTGCCCCAATGCCTATAACACAGCAAGGCACAATGTAAGAGTTCAATAAATATGTATGCAAGGAATGGACTGACTCGATCTTTTCCAGTACAGTTATCTTAGCGGCTCCGCAGCCCCTCTGGTTACCAGGCCAGAGACCTACTTCCTGCCTTCCTCGCGCACATGGCCCAACAGTCATCAAAAACTACATCTTTCTGTTTTTCCTATAGCTACTTCCCTAGGCCAACCTGACATCCCTTCCCTCAAAACCTGCACTAGTTTCTAATGGCTTTACCTATACACATCCAACCACTGGCCACACCAGCCAATGACCTTGCCAACGTCTAGAATCTATAATGGCTCCCTCTTGCTCTTGGGATGCTGATAAAACAGCCGGGGCAACCCCATGGCCCTACCAGGTTGATCTCTCCCCACCTCTATGCCTCAACTCCCCTGCTCACTTCATCCCCTCTACGCACCCCCACAATGGTCTTTCATTCCCAGGCACAGCCATTACCTTGCCTGCCACTTCCTCTGCCTGGATGTTTCTTCCTATCACCTTTATCTCACTAACTTCAAGTTCGCCTTTCAAACTGCAGTTGGAACAGCAATTCCTTGGGAAGCCTTTCCCGAAGTGCATGCATAATTTACATGCAGTAAAATCTATCCTCTTTACTGTAAAGTTCAGTGAGTCTTGGCAAACATAACCACGACCACAATCAAGATACAGAGCAGTTTCACTACCATTCAAAATTTCCTGATACTTCTGAAGTCCAACCCTCCCCCAAAGCTCCCAGATGACGCCTCATCTGTTTTCCATCTCTACACTAAGTGTAACAGATGGATGCCATATAAAGAAAATCAGAGAGGGGCGCCTGGGCAGCTCAGTCAGTTACGCATCCAGCTCTTGGTTTCAACTCAGGTTATGATCTCATGACTGGGGAGATCAAGCCCCGCGTCGAGCTCTGCTGACAGAATGGAGCCTGCTCGTATTCTCTCTCTCCCTGTCTTCTGCCTGTCCTCCTCTCATATGCTCTCTCTCTCTGTCTCAAAATAAATAAACACTAGGGGGAAAAAAAAAGAAAGAAAATCAGAGAGTATGCAGACTTTATGCTCTAAGTTCTTTTTACTCATTAGTACGATGCACTGGGGATTCACCTACCTGCTTGTATCAGGACTTTATTCCTTTTTTAAAAAGGTTTTTTTAAGTTTGTTTATTCAATTTGTGAGAGACAGAGATAGCGCAAGTGGAAAAAGGGCAGAGAGAGAGGAAGAGAGACAGAAACAGAGACAGAGACAGAGAGAATCCCAAGCAGGCTCCATGTTGTCAGCGCAGAGCCAAATATCGAGCTCGAACCCATGAACCTTGGGATCATGACCTGAGCTGAAACCAAGAGTCTGGAGCTTAACCAGCTGAGCCACCAGGCACCCCACGACTTTACTCCTTTTAATACTGAGTAATAATCCATTGTACGACTCTTTCAGAGTCTGTTTATCCCCTCACCAATTAAGGGACATCTGAGCTGTATCCAGTCTTTGGTGATTATAAATAATGGTGCTATAAACAATCATGTGCATTTTTTTCATGTGAACGTAAGTTTTTATTTTACTTGGGTAAATATTTCAGAAAATACTCCCTGGTTAGCACAGAATACCTATCTTGGTCAGTTTCAATTTCCACTTGTTTACATGATTATTTAATTAACAATTTACTCTTCAGGCTGTAAGGACCATATCTGATTTTAATCTGCCTATTTTGTGCCTGGCACACAGCAGGCACTGAATATATGTTACTGAATGAATGAATGAATGAATGAATGAATGAGTTATCTCCTCCTGGGAACGTTACGCCACGTCATGTACTCCCTTTCTCCCTTTTTCTTAAATCAGGGGGAGGAAACTGGGTAATACATTCAAATCCAGCTACCTCTAAAGAGGCTTCCTTTTTGTGCATGAGAGAAGATTTTGTTTTTTAGATTTTAAAATCACTATCCCATTACAGAAAATTTTGAGAAGGAAGAAAAACACGGTCCTTTTCCTGACTACATCACCTGTTTTTATTTTGGGGAAACTTTTGCGGTCCCGTCTTTGGGGACTTTCAAACTGGCTCTGGCTGGAAAGAAAAGAAACAACTAAATACGCCAATCCATACTTTTGCCCAGCCTGACCTGTAGCAGCAGGCCAGTGGAGGGGATGGTTCTGTTTTTCCCTTTTTCATTCCACTTGGGAAAAGCCCTTTTACAATAGGGCTGCCAGAACACGAGAGACCGAGAGACCGGGGTGTGGGGCAAAGAGGCCGGCATGTAGGGAGTGGTTTTCCTCCCCGACCTCCCACAGTGAGAGCATGGCCTCCAGCTGCTAACACACTGGGCCCATCTGGAAAAGAGATGAATACCTTCCCTCCTTCAGAAGGCATGGCTTAATGGCTTGGAGGACCACCCTGAGGTTTCTTACCCGGAGGAAAGAAGGAAAGCCCTGTCCATAGTATCCAACAGCGAAGTATTCAGGCTGAGGCCTCATTGCCTTAATGATGTTCTCATAAAACGAGGCTCTTTTTTTCTGGAAAACAAAACAAGACATTCCACAGGGAGGTTACCAGGGCACCAGTGAGGGGGCGGGGAAGATCAGACTATTATTTGTTTTGTTGTTTCCCATGGATCAACAGATAAGTGAAGAGTCTTTGGGAAATATCTGGTAGGCCAAGACGCTATCCTCTCCCCGGATGGGAGGGTTTGGGTGTGGGTCCATGAATGAGCCTCGGAGCTCCTCGCAATCTCCGGAGCCGTATGCAGAAAGACGCACACGTGTGGATGTCTCTACGGAGGGGGGCAGAGTTTAGCGGTCAACAGTTTCCTGAAGAGGCTTCAGGACCCCTCAAAGGTTCAAGAGCTCTTCGTGAGATTCACAGAGGGTGGCTGCACTCAAACAGAGGCATTTGAGAAAAGACCAGGAATTTTCGGGTTCTCACGGGTGGTTTGGATTAAAGTCCTTGGTTCGGCCACAAGTGCCCAGAAGGTGGTGGTGACGTTCTGTTTCTCGAGATCTGGCACCAGCCATAGCTTCAATCCCTCCCACAGAAACCGGCATCCCAGCCAGGGCTGAGACCTGGGGTCCCTGAGGCATGTCCCCGGCCCCTCCCACAATGGTCCCATGACCCTGTGAGACCGTTAGTGCTCTATTTAGGTGACGGTTTCTATGACAGTGTTTGCTTCGAAGGGTAGCGTGTCACATCACTAACAGCTCAGTTTACTTATGAAATTAGTTAAGTGATTTCTGTGTGTGACAGCAGGGCTGGCCCAGCAGAGGGCTAAGCTCTTTTGCACGTGATTGTGACAACTATCCCTCAAAGAAAATACACTTGACTCTTGAATGGTATGTGTTTAAATGTATGAGTCCACTTATAGGCAGATTTTTTTGATTAAGACAGTGTAGTACTGGAAATACTCTCTCTTGCTTTCAATTTTCTTAACGTTTTCCTCTAGCTTACTTTACTGTAAGAATGCAATATATAACACAGGTGCAAAATATGTGTTGATCAACTGCTTATGTTGCCGGTAAGGCTTCTAGGCAACAATGGGCTATTAGTAGTTAAGTTTCAGGGGGAGTCAAAAGTTATATATGGATTTTCAACCGCGTGGGGCTAGGCGCCTCCTACCTTCCCACCACACATTGTTCAAGAGTCAACTGTATTATTACATAACAGTGGATGGCCTGACCTTTTGTGATTCCTCTACTGAAAATTATCAAATGTAACGCTGTGTTGGCCTACCACTGGACATTGAGAGGGTTTATTTTTGTTTTGCTATATTGTTTTTAAATAGTTGATCTGTGCCAATGGCTGGGCATCACACGCAAGCTTACGGACCTGTAAAAGCAGTGTCTCCCAATGACATCCGGGAGAAGGATGGAGGCAAAATTTGAGAATCAAGATCCGGCAGAAGCATTTTACAACTTAACCAAAATGTGCACAGCGGAAAAAAAACAAAAACAAAAACAAAAACCAAGGCTCAAAGATAAGCAGTTCATTCATTCAGTAGGACCCTGAGGATGTGGGCCACAGAACACGTAATTTTGATGGACAGAAGATGTCAGAAAATACCTGAAATACGGAGAGTGTTCGCAGAAGGCAGGGTAACTGGGAGGGTAAAGAGGAGATGGGTCAGGAATATGGAGGGTCGCTAGAGAGACGAGAGGCACAGAGAAGGGCAAGAGGTCTGTAGGCAAAGATCCCGAGGCCTTTATCAGAGATAATCTGCACGCTAATGCTAACACTTTGTGGACCTCCTCTTTTTTTCCATTTTTCCTTTGAGCAAGGTTTCCCTTTCCATGGTAAAGAATGCCATTTATCTTGACTTTCTCAAACATACGAAAGCATGTGCGTGAATGTTGATGTTCACACTCCTCCTGGAGACTTGGTATGTTCTGACCCGGACTCACCAGGAGGTTGCCGAGGCCCTCGTAGTCGAATACTTTGCTCTCGTAGGTCTCAGCCAACTCTTTGCTCAGTTTGATCGCCTTCTCCCACATCTTCAGAAAAAGAAAAGGAGGGTTACAAGTGGAGAACGAAGCAGTCAGTGACCCATCTGTGACAGTCAGGGGAGAGGCCCTGACAACGACATAGGAGTCAAGTGGGCAGTTTCTGCGGACATTCTCACCACGCCTCACCTCCTGGGTCAACTAAACCTTTTTCTTCTGACATGATAAAGCTACTACATCTTGGTTGCTTTGCCGGGGGCATCTTCTGTAACTTTTTTTTGCACGAACCTGGAGAATACCATGTGTCCCAAACAAAGCAATGCTGCATTTAAAGGGCAAAGCGCTAAAGACCATCGAGAGTTGAGAGGAAGCAGTTCCAAAACCTGGGTTTTGAGAGCATGAAAGTTTGTGAGCGGGGAAAAGATGTTGGTGTGAGCTCTGGTTCTGATTCTAGGGTGTGTGTGTGTGTGTGTAAGCACGTGAGCTTTGAATGGGGTTGTTTGGAAGGAGGAGAAAATGGAAGAAAGGCTAACCATACTATTGTGTGGAATTTGGGAAACAGTATCTCCAATTTAGAGCACTGATTCCCTATTTCTTTAAAAATTTTTTTTTTAATGTTTTTATTTATTTTTGAGAGAGAAAGAGAGAGATAGCATAAGCAGGGGAGGGTCAGAGAGAGAGGGGAACACAGGATCTGAAGACAGGCTCCAGGTTCTGAGCTGTCAGCACAGAGCCCGACGCGGGGCTCAAACCCACAAACCGTGAGATCATGACCTGAGCCAAAGCCAGATGCTTAACCGACTGAGTCACCCAGGCGCCCCACTGATTCCCTGTTTCAAACCAAACTATCTCCTTAGTCAAAGGGAGCTTTAAGAAAAATGCCTTAAAGCATTTATGACTGTCTCAGTTACCGCCTACTACACATATTTGGTATCTGAGGCTAGCATCCCAGATTGAGTCCTCTGTTCATTTTGATAGTTCATAAAATGTCTCTTAGATGGACTATACATAACACAGCATCTATACATTTCCTACTTAATTCTTATTAACCAGGCTCTACGTTCCATTGTTTCTGGGTTCTGAAGGAATGGATGTCCAGTTCACACAGAGTTGTAAAACATTTTAAAATTAAAATCATTTGCCAAATTCGCCCCCTCTAAAATTTCAGTGCCTGGAATCCTGAAAAGGCTTTGAAATGTGCCATATGGAAACCATTCCAGATCAGGTGCGCCTCGAGCAGGAAGCCGGTCAACAGTATCAGAGACGCTCTCTCCAAAGGCTAAGTTGTGTAACAGACAGAAATAAGGCTTCACAGCGAGTCCCCAAGAGCCTCTTAGGGGGTTCAGAAGGTAAACGTATCTGCTTAGTAACAATAATAGTATCTGCCTCTCCAAGGCCTCGTCCTCTCATACAATGGGGTTCCCCACAGGTGAAGCCCCACCATCGCTGCTAAAGAGATTTGCAAACGTGCCAAACAATGCTACTCATATCACTTTATTTTTGAAAGTATAATTAATTTTAATAAATCTGATTTATATTAATAGTAAAAATTTCCTAAGAGAACTAAGTAAATATTTTAAGATTTTTTTGTTTTAGTTTATTTTTTTTTTCACATTTATTTATTTTTGAGAGACAGAGTGAGACAGAGTGCAAGCAGAGGAGGGGCAGAAAGAGAATCTAAATCAGGCTCCAGGCTCTGAGCTGTCAGCACAGAGCCCGATGTGGAGCTCGAACCTACGAACTGTGAGATCATGACCTGAGCTGAAGCCGGACACTTAACCGACTGAGCCACCCACATGCCCCTTAATTTCTAAGAGTATAAGTATCAATTGATATAATCCAGGTGGAAGAAAGCTCTTTGGGATCCTCAATGATTTTGAAGGGGTGCAGAGACAAAAGTGTTGAGCAAATAAATATACTTGCTCTCTGGGCTTCATGTTTGTCATCTGTAAATAAGATATAATATGGTCATGGTGGGGGGCACTTGTGGGGAGAAGCACTGGGTGTTACATGGAAACCAATTTGAAAATAAACTATTAAAAAAAAACGACCTACAGAGGAAAAAAAAAATATCTACCTTATAGGGTTTTAAGGAATATTAAATTAGAAGGGAAAGTCTGGAAATCACTCAAAAGAGTAACCAGCATTAAAGAAGAGATGGTAGCTATTTTAGCCTGGTGATTATCTGGATTTTATTTATTTGTTTGCTTCAAGCTTTTATTCAAATCCCAGCTGGTTAACATACAGTGTAATACTAGTTTCAGGTGTAGAGTTTAGTGACTCATCACTTGCATACAACACCCGATGCGCATCCCGACAAGTGCCCTCCTCAGTCCCCTTCACGAATTTATCCTACTCCCCACCGACATCCCCTCCAACAGCCCTCAAATTTGTTCTCTATAGTTAAGGGTCTGTTTTATAGTTTGTTTATTCCTCCCCACTCTGTTTATCTATTTTGTTTCTTAAATTCCACATATGAGCAAAATAATGATATTTGTCTTTCTCCGACTGATTTATTTTGTTTAGCATAACCTATTCTAGTTCCATCCACACAGTTGCAAATGGCAAAATTTCACTCATTTTGATGGCTGAGTAATAGTCCACTGTGTGTGTGTGTGTGTGTTTGTACATACACATACATACCATGCCTTCTTTACTCATTCCTCAGTCGATGGACATTTGGGCTCTTTCCACAACTTGGCTATTGTTGAAAGCGCTGCTATAAACACTGGGGGTGCATGTATCTCTTTGAATCAGTTATATTTGTATCCATTGGGTAAATATCCAGTAGTGCAATTGCTGGGTCATAGGGCAGTTCTATTTTTAACTTTCTGAGGAGCCTCCACACTGTTTTCCAGAGTGGCTGCACCAGTTTGCATTCCCAACAACATTGTAGGAGAGTTCCCCTTTCTCTGCATCCTCGCCAAGATCTGTGGTTTTTTGTGTTGATGTGAGCCATTCTGACAGATGTGAAGTGGTATCTCATCGTAGTTTTGATATGAATTTCCCTGATGCTGAGTGATGTTGAGCAACTTTTCATGTGTGTGTCATCCATCTGGATGTCTTCTTTAGAAAAGCAACTATTTATGTCTTTGGCCCATTTCTTAACTGGATTATTTGTTTTTCGGGTGTTGAGTTTGACACGTTCTTTATCAGTGTTAGATACTGGCCCTTTAACCGATGTCATTTGCAAATATCTTCTCCCATTCTGAAGCCTGCCTAGGCTTGCTCATTTGTTCATTTATTTATTCAACCAACAAGTTGCACGGATCAGTTGGGAATAGTGGCTGGAAGGGGCAGTCCATAAGAACGATCCAGATCTCTGAATCAGTCAACTCTAGGATCTGCTTTGTTTGGACAGCACGCAGTTCCCCCCCAACACCCCCCATCATCCCTTCTATACTATTTTCTCCATTTTAAAAGCCTTTCAGCTAGGGGCGCCTGGGTGGCTCAGTTGGTTAAGCATCCGACTGACTTGGGCTCAGGTCATGATCTCACGGTTCATGGGTTTGAGCCCCGTGTCAGGCTCTGTGCTGATTGCTCAGAGCCTGGAGCCTGCTTCACATTCTGTCTCTCTCTCTCTCTCTCTCTCTCTCTCTCTCTCTTTGCCCATAACTGGCTCACACTCCCTCTGTCTCTTAAAAATAAACAAACATTAAAAAAAAATGTAAAAGCCTTTCAGCTGAACATGCTTTCTCCAGTTTACCAGAGACTTCGCAACTTTCTGCCCAGTTCACATGCTTATTTTACCTTCTCAAGAGCCCCTGGAGCAATTAGGTTGCTTGTTACCTGTGGCGTCAGGCAAGTAGTGATCTGGGAATGCCACATGTACCAGGTGCTGGCCTATAATCTCTAGAGAATGCACTGAAAATGATGGTGCTAGCTCCTGGCACTCAGCAGTAACTAAAGGGTAAAATTATGGTTATGGAGAGCGGGCCCCGGGCTGCTCATTATGTTCTCCATGGGGTGAAGTGTCCTCAAGATAACTGATGCCTCCTGACTTCCTTCATTTATCTATCCATTTCCTCTCCCATTAAAAATGCCAGAATTCAAAGAAACACATGGGAATAATAAAAAGTAAGTCATGAGTCACTGTTCTAAAATAAAGAATTTGTCCGGGTCTTTGTCTTGAGTTCCTAAGAGGGAACTTCTAAACTCTTGGAGTTTCCCCAGTGATGAGAGCATCTCTGCTGTGTCTGGTGGGCCCCTCAGACCACATGTGAATTTATACAAACGAGGCGACACACAGTGGGTCTGCAGTCTGTCTCAGAATGGGGGCTGGCCTTGCCAGAACTGCAGCCCATGGGATTAGAGGGTTGGGGCCTTGGACTACATGGTATCAGCTGGACCTCCAGCCGGGAAAGGGCTGCCGGAGACTGAGTTCACTAATGTGGTCAATGAGTCAATTAACGAAGCCTTCATATGAAACCCCAAGAATGACTCTGCGCACAGGAGCTCGGATTCTGAATGATTAACACGTCAGTTTGCTGGGACGGTGACGTGTCCTGAATCCACAGGGAGAGGACATAGAAGCCCTGCATCTGGGACACTCTGAGACCTTACTCTGTGTGTTTCATTTGGCTGCTTCTGATTTGGGCCCTTTGAGATAAAACTGTAACCGTAAGCACAGTACTTTAGCAAGTTGTGTTAGTTGTTCTAGCATATTATCAAGTTCGAGGGATTCATAGGACCCTCTCCACTCAAATTGTCAACTGGTCATATGTGTGTGTGGTCCAGAGTCCCAAGAACTGTGGCTGGCGTCCAAAGGGAGTGCTGTTTTACTGATGACTATTTCCTTCACCCGAAGGGTCCGTGCTGACCGTGGGTAGTTAGCATCAGAACAGCACTGCAATACTGCAACGAGTTTCTTGCTCCCCCTACTAAAAAACAATCAACCCAACACTCACTTTGCCTTTGTCAAAGTAGGAAATGATCTCTTGATACAGCTTTTCTTTGAGCTCTTGCTGGGTATAAACATAGTAACTGTCCCTCTGAAGCAAATGGGGTACACAGGGCTTGTCGGACCACTGAAAAACAAACAAAAGGAACAAAAGAGATCAACGTAACTCAGCGATTAATCACATCAATTGATCAAAAGAGATCGATGTAACAAATATTCAGCTAATGAAAGTCACAAATTTGTATATACTTTGACGTGGCCATATTATAGTGTTTAGATGATTTATTAAACATAAAAATTACCCCCCCTTCCCAAAAGACACATGCCAGCTTCAAGACCAGTGTCATGGTGAATGTGAACAGTCAAGGACAAGACAAGGTCACCAACCAGCACGACTGCTGTTCACTGAAGGTGTCACTCAATCAGATGAAAGAAAAATATAAGTATAAAAATGGGAAGGAAGGGGTAAGCCTATTACTGTGTGTAAACAAAGACTCTATTCTTCATAATCCATCCCCTCATCACACAGGCCAACTGCACAACTACCCCAGATAATGGCGGAATTAAGTGGTGGCATAAAAATGAACAAATTCAGAAATAATTTAGAGATGGATTTCCTATAAATAAATGACCACTCTGAAGACAGAAGACCCCAACAAGAAAAAAAGCCAAATGAGAGAATAATCCAGGTAATATCGTGAATGTACTTTTTTTTCTAATAAAATTTGTTAAATGTTTATTTTTGAGAGAGAGACAGAGTGTGAGCAGGGGAGGGGCAGAGAGAGACAGGGCACAGAATCTGAAGCAAGTTCCAGGCTCTGAGCTGTCAGCACAGAGCCCAATGCGGGGCTTGAACTCACCAACCGTGAAATCATGACCTGAGCCGAAATCAGAGGCTAAACCGACCTAGCCACTCAGGCATCCCCACAATGTGAATATGGTACACTTAAAAATGGTTTAAACAGGGATGCTTGGGTGGCTCAGTTAAGCATCAGCTTCAGCTCAGGTCATGATCTCATGGATCATGAGCTCGAGCCCGACATCATGGCTCACTGCCATCAGCGCAGAGCCCACTTCAGATTCTCTGTCCCCCTCATTCTCTGCCTCTTCCCTGCTCATGCTCTCCTCAAAAATAAATAAACATTTTAAAAAAGCATTAAGAAAGGTTTAAAAATGGTTTAAACAGTAAATTTTATGTTATGTGTATTTTATCAAAATTAAGCTAAGAAGAAAAGGTATTTAGGAATCACCATAACAATATGCAAGACTTCCATACAAAAACATTGAACACATTCACAAAAGCAGGCTTGACAACATGGAAAGTCCTATCATGCTTCTGGATGAGAAAATGCTACTCCATAAGCATGGAAATTCTCCCCATATCAATGTTTACATTTCATGATTCTAAAATCCATATGGAAAAACAAACAAATAGGAATAGGGTGGAAAACTCGGGAGAAAGAACAGCTTTGAAGAGTAACTACCAGGGAGTAAAACATACTCTCGGGCGGAAGTCTATCAAATCTACAGAGACACTCGCCCCGTGTGGCTCTTTACTACATGATAAAGATGAAATGTCATCCCAGTGGGGGAAATTATGGACTATACTAAATAAACAGCACCCTGAATCCAAGAACTACCTGGGTGGTAGGGGGAATACTGCATCCACACCTCATACTTTATGCCAGGTAGGGTGTTTAACCTTCTGAGCAGCACTAATGACAAGACCTACGGGTCACGGACACTGGAGTCTCTCTCTGATCATTCTGCAGTCACCAGCCCTCCCCCACCCCATCCCATATACAATACGCTTTTCAGTGCCCTGAACTTGCATATGAATTGTGAGTGGCTGCCCTGGGGATGTGGTGAGGCAGAGGAGTCCAGTTTTTAATGACAAGCCTAAGAACAATGTACCTGTGTTATTTTAGTAGAGAATAAAAATTATGTTAGACAAGAAAACTAATTGCCAGGGCAAGAACGGAGACAAGGAGATACAGGAGGAGGCTGTCGTGGTGCTCTAGGGGAGAGACAATGCACCAACGCAACAGCAATGGAGATTTTAAAAAAAGTGGATAGACAGGAAATGAAATCAGGATCTCTAAGAGATCTCTAACTATCCTGTGTTTACTGCAGCATTATTCACAAAGCCACGCCATGGAAACAACCGAAGGGTCCAGCAATGGATAAACGGATAAAGCTGTGGAAGATCAATGCAATGGGGTATCACGGAGCCAGGAGAAAGAAGGAATTCCTGCCTTTCTGGCAACATGGACGGACCCTGAGGGCATTGTGCTAAGTGAAAGGAGCCAGACAGAGAAAGGCAAATACCATAGGATATCTCTTCTCTATGGAACCTACCAAAGCCAAAAACACATGAAAATGGAAGGCACGGGGACACTGGCAGGGGCACTGGGGAGATGTTCTTGAAGGGCACAAGTACAGCCGAGGATAAATAAATCCTGGACATCTAAGGCATAATGATTACAGACAACTATACTGTACTACAAACTTCAAATTTTCTGAGACTAAATCCTAACTGCTCCCCACTCCTCCCTCCCCCCCACAGTATGTGCCTGATAGAGGTGTTCACTAACTCGACAGCCCCACGATTCTTGTTCGGCCATGATATGGGGGAGGGGGCAGTGAAGAAAAGGTTAAAGCAGGTATTTGCCTGAGCCCCTGGGTAGTCGGATGTGCCCTTTAGTAGAATGGGAAGAAAGGAGAAGGAAGGAATGGATCCAAGAGAATCCATCCCCTATCCACAGTGGGAAATAAGTTACTGCCGTGTGAAGTGTGAATTGTCCAGTGGTCACTCAAACACTGTGATGTCAAAAGAAGCAGTTCATACGTGAATCCAAAGTGAGTGAACTGGTCAGGACTAGGAATAATTACACACCATGATATATAGATGTATTTATACCCATCGGCACACCACTGTTGCCTGTGAGTCATGCTCTGCTTCCAAAGGACTTTTAAATACATGATAACTGAGATGTTCCCAACATTGGTCAGAAAATTAGCTATGCTTGTTTAGATGGTATTTGACCACTCTCGGTAAAAGGTAAAAGGACCTCCCCTGGAAAAGGCTCTTTCCCGTCAGAATCAGAAAGCGAGCGGGACTGGGTTCCAAAAGGCTGGCTACCTGGCCCCCACCCAAGGGATACAAGCCTCCGCCCCCCACCGACTTACCTGCAGAAGCTCAGCGTGTAGGAGAAGCGTGTAGGCGGCCTCTGTGTAGTTCTCCGAGTCTCGGTGCAAATCCCGCAGCTTGTACAGGTACCTGGTAAGAAGGGGACACAGGAGGCGTTCGGCTCATTCTGCAACCAGGCCGCGGCTGGCTTCCCCATTTTTCCTCCCCTCTTCCTTCTCATAGACCAAGAAATCCGTCACTTCCCGTCTTTGCACCCCCTTACCCCACTGTGCTGCTTTCTGCCCGTGTGTCTTTCTCATCCCGTCTACTCTACTGTACTCTTGTTTAATGCAGGCGTGTTTCATTTTTTTTTAAATGTCACGGGGCACCTGGGTGGCTCAGTCAGTGAAGCGTCTGACTCCAGCTCAGGTCATGATCTCACAGTTCATGGGTTCATGCCCCGCATCAGATTCTGTACTGACAGCTTAGAGCCTGGAGCCTGCTTCATATTCTGTGTCTCCTTCTCTCTCTGCTTCTCCCCTGCTTGTGCTCTCTATCTCTCAAAAGTAAATAATCATTTTAAAAAAATGTCATTTACCCCCCACCCCCGGGAAGCTAATAAGAGCTATGGAATCTCTCTCCAAGAAAATGCCTATAGTTAAAGCCCAAGTATGTTTCATGCTCAGAGCTTCAGCAGTCCTGGACAGGAAGGCACATGGCCATGCCTCTGCCCTAGGCAACCCTTCCTGATGGCTCTGGCCAGTCTTCTGTACTTTCCTGCAATCGCGACACCAGTCTCCCTATGTATCGGACTTACTTACATATCTGTCCACAGAGTTTACCCTTTTCGGGGTTGGCAGGGGGCAGATCACACACTTTTTGGTGTCTCTCAAAGTAGCAAGCATGATGCTGGGACTCAGTATTTGTTAATGAAGAAATAAATAATAAAGCCATGACATAAATGGCAAAAGCAGAAATCTCCTTCGGCTTACCTTATGTATATGTCCTCTCTCTTCTTTTCTTTGTAAAAATTCTACCAAGAAAAGGGGGTTCAAAAATACCAATGTAAATCAATGGTTATCAAGAAGCTAGCCACAAAAATGGTCAACCCACTACTTTTGCTTTTTAACAGGGTCACTTTTCCAGAGTTATTTTTTCCCTCCAACAAATACCCCCACAAAGAAAGGAAGTGATCATTTATAAAGAAGATATGTTGAAGAACATTTTTAGGACCAGTCATCTACAAAACATGAGGGATATCCTCTAAGTGAATGACAGCCAAATGACACTCAAGTCAACTAACTAATGGTCTCTTTTCTCCAGCAGTCAGTGGCATCAGGCTCTTCATGTATAGTAAGCAGAGGAATTCATGGCAGCCTACACTTCTGAGGTCTGTGGTCTCAGTTACATATATCTAGAGAAAGGCAAGACCACAGAGCTCTAGCACCATGAGGATTCCATGACTTTCCCCTAAGGGCACAGGGTTTCTGATGCATATTCATCCATGCCCAATATTTCCAACATGAAAGCAACTAGATATAAACAAGACAGAGAAACAGGTGAAACATGGCCTTCGAGTAAGGGCTGAGTTAAGAGCTAATGTTGCATTTTCTATCCCTGTGTCCACTTATTCTCAAGATCTGTGGTGGCTGGTGTCTGAGTCCAAAGCTGACTCCGCTGGTCCAATTAGACTCAGGACACAGACTCCATTAAGACTCCCCAGGGCACCTCTGTGAGATCTCCTCAGAGCTGAGCTGTGCTTGTAGGGCTGGCCCTGCAAAGCCTGAGCACCAACCCAGGGTCTTGGCACCTACCAGCACGTTAACGGTACAGCTCATGCGGTTCTCCTTGCTCTCATCATGCATGATAATGGTTCTGTAGTCCAGGAGGTTCTCTAACAGGCTGCTGACCAGGAGCGCAAACACTTCTCCAGAGCTGGAGAGGTATTTATGTTTCCGGCAATGTTCTAGGAGCCTGGAAGGGTGGAAGTAGAGACAAACGCCATGTTCCATACTCTCTTCATTCCAGCACCCTTAATGAGCCCTGTCCAAGGTCCTGGTAGCAGGTGGGAGACACACATCCTTCAAGGAATACCATCCGAAGCTATACTTCCTGGTGACTCAAGTTCTATGTCGTCTTCAGGGCTGTGGCTCAAGTCCCACTGTCGCTTAGAACCCCAGCCCACAACACCCATCTTTCAACTTCTGTATTTGTTTTTTGTCTTTGTCTTTCGTCAACACCACAGAAATGAAAACCTATGCCCTCAAAGGCGTGTGTGCGCTATTGGATCACTCTACTGAAGGTGAAAGAGACCATCTTTTCTATGTCTTTACTCTCCCTAAAGCCTAGCACTTCAGGGCATCCTGTGGACATTTTGGAAAGCCTTGGATCGATGCCCAGCCTAGAGGAGACAAGGAACCTACTGCACATCCAGACCTTGGCTCTTCAGATGAAAGTGCTACTTAACAACAATCACCACAAAGATAAAAAATTGTAAATAAATAAATTAAGGTTACACTTTTGGTCTAAATTCTTTTCTGTTAGACTCAAGTAGAGCAAAGATTCTATAGGGGCTTCTTAGATTTTACAATTGGAAAAAAAAAACAAACAGAGAACAAGAGGAAAAAAAAGAAAGAAATGGGTTCAAAGAATTAGCCCAGATTTTAGGATTATTCTTGAGCACTGGAGATTTGTGGAGTTAAGTTTTTCTGAGACTCAGAAAGAAGGAAGCAAAAACAAAACAAAACAAAGCCATCTTATAATGAAACATCAGCTTGGGTTTTAAAAAAATGGATGGTTTATTATTTGTACATTGCATGTGTATATATAAACAAAATTTCTCCACTTAATCTCCCTATGACATCCAAATCGCAAAAGTGCTCATGTGGGAGATGTGAAAATCAAACAGGTGGGCTTAACGGAAATGGGATGAAAAGATCAACAAAAGGGTCTTGTCATCCACTAAAAGCAAAACAAGAAAGATTTCTGGTTCTTGAAAATATAGCTGAGGGGCGCCTGGGTGGCTGTCAGTTAAGTGTCTGACTTTGGCTCAGGTCATGATCTCGTGGTTCGTGAGTTCAGGGCCCACATGGGGCTCTGTGCTGACAGCTCAGAGCCTGGTGCTTGCTTTGGATCCTGTGTCTCCCTCTCTCTACTCATCCCTCGCTCACACTCTGTCTCTTGAAAAATAAATAAACATTAAAAAAATTTTTTTTTAATTAAAGAAAATATAGCTGATTCATCAATTCAACTTCATTCCTGAGCACCCAGTGTCTGGCTCTTTAAATCTTAAAAAAACAAAAAGGAAAACAACTTTGGGAGTCCCTATCCTCAAGCACAGTCTAGTATGCACCACTCCCACGAAAGAGGTAGCCAATAAAGTGACCGGGGCATATACCTAATCAACAGGTGACAGAGCTGGCCAAAATCACACAGGCTCAGAGGACACATGGACTGACTACTCTAGGGGAGTGAGCGCCATGGAGCATGAAGGACTTGAGCATGACTGCAGTGACAGCACAAACCCAGAGCAGTGACCCTCAGTCAGCACGGGCTCCGTGACAGACAATACATTAATGCTTCACCTCATTTATGCCTCGACCAATACGAAAGGGTACGTGCTGTTACATTTTGGGCCATCGGAAAGATTAGAACATTTGTCCAAAGTCACGCTCCTAGCAATGTGACTTGAAGGTTGAAAACGAGATTTGAAGATTTCTCTAACTCCAAATTCCAAGTGTTTCAAACCACACTTTTATGTTGTAATCCCATATAAGCAAAGGAGAATTCAGAGGGCAGGAGGGGGTGTGGCATATGTGGGGGTGGGTGGGGAGGAACCACAGAGAGAATAAGAACGTTGGGTGTGGGCAGGGCAGTGCAAGAGCAGCCTGGCTGGAGACAGGACAGGTGTTCTTGGAGGCCCTCTACAGGGCATAAGGGATTTTTAAAGGTAAAGTGGACTTTGAAATGTTTTTCCTTCCTCCTTTAAATGGTGCTTTGAAGCTATAATTAGAGGCGCTGGCACTTTTGGTGAAGTTCAGCAATTCAAACACTGGGCAAAATGCCATAGCTCTGTATATGCCCCTCCCCCCTCTACCTTCCATCTGCTCTGCTCTTGAGGAGCAGAAAACACGGACATTTGACTCACATCAGACAAACAAATGTCAGCAGTGGATGGTGTAACCTCTATTAACCGCTCCCCACAGGGCCATTTGTGGCAGTGACCCCAGTGTTCCCGGAACTCCTCGATGGGTCTGTCCACGCAGCAGAAGCCTGCTTTTCTCCCTCACTACATGA
This sequence comes from Helogale parvula, assembly GCA_004023845.1. Taxonomy (NCBI): domain Eukaryota; kingdom Metazoa; phylum Chordata; class Mammalia; order Carnivora; family Herpestidae; genus Helogale; species Helogale parvula. Next base: position 13,626 of record PJEM01010654.1, on the reverse strand, counting down.
TACGTCCCCTTGAGGCTTTGTTTCTGAAATACTCACAGTTTTTCCAGAAGGACCTTGTATTGTTCATCTCCTCTGCCCCCTTCTACTTCTTGGTCCAGCTTTGTGATCAACTCATTCTCAAACTGAAAGCAGAAATAGAATTTTACAGGAGAATACCAGATACCCTTCGAAGCAGCCATGAAGACACCCAGCCCACCTGTCTAGATTTGACGGAGCCCCGTTAGTGAACACTGGACACTTTCCAACATATTCTAGGGGAAGATCATACTTCATATCACCCATTCATCATGTGCCAGGGCCCCACCAAAACTCTCCAAACTAGTCTCATGTTACTTTGTCCTTTGCTTTACATTTGCAGGAAAAAAATTTTTCCCCAAATATTATTTTCCTGTTTTGAATAATCTTAATGATTCTAATTAGCTACTTTTTTTCCCTTGGCTACAAGTCTTGGCAATGGAATTTGCATAACTTCACAGCTACAAGTTCTTCCTTTCAATACCAATTCACAATATAGGTAAGGAAACTGAGGCATAGAAAGGACACGCACATGGAGAGACCTCAAAACAAAACGGAAAGCCCTCAGCATCTTTTCCCCAACCCACTGCATTATTTTCTTAGCTACACGGCAATCAGTAGCACAGACAGGATTAAAATGCATGATGTCAAATTTTAATTATCCAGAGATAATTAAACATATGCAGCAAAAAGATGATTTCTAGGCCACCTGGTGGAATATCTGATTCTCCCTCTCACTCCTTTACAACGTGAAAAGCAAATAAAGTTTTTAAACCAACTTCGATTTGTATTAGTCAGGCTACTGCTTCTCTGTGGAGAAAGAAAATAAGCAAGAGTCGACCATCTGCGCATTAGTAAGATTCAAGTTCTGCCACTCCTTACCATATGGAAATTGCCGTTTCCACTAAAATTGAACTCACACTGCATCATGTCAAAGAAAATGGGGATGGTGGCTTTTCGGAGCTCGACTTCGGGGGTCAGTGTGACCTCCAAAATGGGACCCACCATGGAGGGGATAAATTTGATTTTGTGGGGACCTGAAATGAGAGTAAGTGAGGATATTAAAAAGTGATCTCCGTGGAAGTAAAGTGTTCCCGCCTTCCTCCACAGAAGAAAAGGAAAAGGTCATGTGGGTAAATCAACTCAGTTCAGAAGTGAGTGACTAAACATCTTATTCTGATGACATATGGATGTTATAGTAAAAGACTGACAAGTCGCCTTTCATCTAAATACCCAGACAAAGAAATGTCGGGGCTACTGGGAGTTACAAGAGGAAAGAGCCCATCGTGGGATGCTGTTACACGCGAGTTGTGCTTCAGCCTGTTCAGGGTATAAAGATATAAACTCACCCAGGTTATACCACATGTCCCGGATTCTAAAGCCGATTTCCTTTCTCATGTCCCCATATCTAGGAAGAAGATCATAAACAAGAGAAAGATCTGCAGTGGAAATGAGTACGTGTATTAAAATGATGAGGCTGGTGAAAGTAGCCTGTGCCCTGCAGATTCGAGGCAAGGCCACAGTCAATACCAAAATGAGCCCCCAAAGAGAAATGAGCCCCATGGAGAGGGAACTTAACGAGCAGGAGGGGGACAAATGCAAACGCTGAAAAAGAACTGAGAAATGAAATTGTCAAACTTATTGAAGGGAGAAGGGTGAGGACTATTCTGGCTGCTGTTAGGCAGAGAAACAAAAGAAAATATAGCAAGCACTAATGAAAAGAGGGATAAATGAGATATGATTCATATGGTAATGTGACTGCTATCTAACACACATGCTGACTTTATACATTTTTATTTGAAAGACTCACATCCACACTGGTATGTTCTACAAAGTACTCACATTGAGAAGCTCTAGATGGCCCCCTGAGGGGTGAAAGTTGGTCCTTGGGGGCAAAGAAGGCTTACTATTCTTATGTATAGAGTACAAATATGCATATGGTACCTAAACAGATATGCAGTTCATCTGCGGTATTAATATTTCATGGGTGGGGGTAGGATTAGAAAAGTAATTTCTGGGAAGTTTCCCTACAGGAGTCAATAATGAAAACAATAAAAGAGAGAGAGAGAAACATTGATCTATACAGTGGTTCCTGGCTGGAGATGAATCAAAATTACCTGGATATCCCTTACAGAACACCCAGGCCTGAGGCCACCCCACATCACACACCACAGAGGCTGGGGCCTGGAAAATGCAGAAATAGGGTGGGCCAAGAGTGGTTGTGGCCAGCGATCCCGGGAACTCGAATGTGGACCTCCGGCCCACCCTACAGCCACCGTTCTACATTTTATACTCATGCTACTACTGTACCAAACTTTTTTTTTCAAATTCCTCCTCTGCAAATGCCTTCAGAAACCAGTATAAAAATCTTGAAAAGCTTCTTCTTTAAAAACAAAAACAACAGTGCCTGGATGGTTCAGTTAATCGATTAAGCATCCAACTTCAGCTCAGGTCATGATCTCACAGACTGTGGGTTCAAGCCCCACATCAGCTTCTGTGCTGACAGCTCAGAGCCTGGAGCCTGCTTCAGATTCTGTGTCTCCCTCTCTCGCTGCTCCTCCCTGGCTCAGGTCTGTCTGTCTCTCTCTTTCAAAAATGAATAAACATTTAAAAAATTTAAAAAAAAGCAACAAAAATAAATTTCTCTTACTATTCCATTTTAACAAAAATATCTAATTTTATTATTTATATTGGGTAAGCATATGTTAGTTAATGTGTGGCACATAATAAAGAATAAATGATAACTATTCCTATTGTTTATTAATACTGCTGTTGATGCTAATTCTACTAAAAATAAGAGAAATCTTAAAAAAAGCGATTCATGTTTGTATAACATTAATAAAAATGTTTCCCAAGGTACATCTTTGCCCATATGCATATACATTTTACAGAGACTGTATTTAGTCATAGTTCCCTTTGATCAAAACCAGACCCAGGGCACCTGGGTGGCTCAGTCAGTTAAGTGTCCGGCTTCGGCTCAGGTCATGATCTCAGTTTGTGGGTTCGAGCCCCGCGTCAGACTCTGTGCTGACAGCTAGCTCAGAGCCTGGAGCCTGCTTCAGATTCTGTATCTCCCTCTCTCTCGGACCCTCCCCTGCTCGCGCTGTCTGTCTCTGTCTTGCAAAAATAAATTAAAAACATAAAAGAAAAAAAAAACCCAGACTCATTAAGCCTAACTTGCCACCTTATTTATCAGACTTGGCATCACCTAACTTCACTTTTGATTGTTTAACCAGTATCAAATCCATCTTTGAAAGAAGTTATGTCATTTAAGATAGTCTAGGGGCGCCAGGGTGGCTTAGTCAGTTAAGTGTCTGACTTCGGCTCAGGTGATGATTTCACGGTCTGTGGGTTGGAGCCCCACGTAGGGCTCTGTGCTGACAGCTCAGAGCCTCGAGCCTGCTGCAGATTCTGTGTCTCCTTCTCTCTCTGCCCCTCCCCTGCTTGCACTCTGTCTCTCTCTCTCTCTCAAAAATAAATAAACATTAAAAAATAATAATTAAAAAAAAAAGATAGTCTAAAGAATGAGATGAAGGTAGCTCCTCTTGAAAATCAATTCCTTCTCCATCCCCGCCCCAGGAATATCTGCAAAACCTGCTTTACTTTTATCTTTGAGATTTAAATCTCAATCTCCAGCCAATAATCTCAGCGTTTTAGGGAGAAACCAGAGGTAGATAAAGACCAAGTAATTTGCCTGGAATCCCAGACACCCCAACAAGGGATCAGAACTCAAATTTCGCAGCCTTTCAATGATAAATTTCTCATGTTCTATTAAACTACGCAGCCCCGAGTTTCAGGGCTCTCCGTGAACTGTGAAAGAGACTGAAAAGGAAAGCAATGAAAAGCTTCCCTGAATCTCTCATCGCTCTTGCACATATGTCCTTGTTGAATTCCGAGCCAGGAATGTGGGGGGCATTTTTAGGTGATGTGATGTGTTGGTTTTGGCTCTTCTGCTGAAGTGACTGAGAGGTAACACGGGGAGGGGAGGTGGCACAAAGGAGTCTGCTTGAGGCCTGACGGGGAAAGGCACAGGTGGACAGCTGTTCTTGGGGACCAAAGTACCGGCAAGCCTTGGTGCCTCTCCAAGTATGGAGTCCAATAAAAAAAAAAATGCAATGGTTGATGGGAAAATGAAGGGGGCCTTGAGAAAAGAGATGTGAACCAGAAGAAATTTAAAGTTTATTAAATAATTACATTAAGACCTATCTCACTAACACCAAGGGGCTCGGGCGGGGTGGGACCCTGACCACGTAATTTCCGGGATACCAAAATTCTTGCTCTGAATAAAAATGGAAGAGTCATCCTCCCAAGCTTAAGTAAATTTAAGAAGACACTTACTTTTTGACAATTTTGTTGCGCTTGGCTTGAGAGAAGGTTTCAAGTTGAAGGGACTCGTGGGTGAGAAATGCTACTGCCAAATGGAAGTAATTGTTCCAGAGCTGCTCGAATTGAATTGTGTGGGTGAAAAGAAATGTAGTGACATTAATAAGGGTCAGGTTAAAATGGCACCACATTGTAGAAATTCACTCGCAGAGACTAATGAGAAAAACAAGAGAAAATCCACAAGGCTCCCTTTTCTTTCTCATGTTTCAATTATTCAATCCGGAAAAGTTTTAACACTTAATACTTATATTAAGCTCTTTTTAAAAAAAAACCCAGACTATTATGTTTGTCTTTACTCTTGAGATAAAGAAACGCGGCTGCCAGTAAAGGCACCTATTTATAGCAAGCAGTTTGGCAACGCGTATCAAAGCCCTAAAATTCTGCCAAACTTCTGAAATAGTAAATACCTTAGGACTTTATCCTGGCAGAATCATCACGGGTATTTAAAAATATTTAAAGCAAAGAAGGCCCTCACTGTGTTATTTAAATAACAGAAAATGGAAACAATCTAAATGTTCATAAGAAGAATTTGGTTAAATAAATCATAAGCCGACCATGCAATGGACTGTATTCAGCCATTAAAAATATTATGGAAATGTTTAATGTCATTGAAAAGATGATAGAAAAATAATGATATTAATAGGTTGCCAAAGAACTGACGGCTTGATTCCATTTTGGCACACATATATATTATATTAATTTAACTAGCAAATATATGGGTTCCATTTTGGCTTATGCACACACACACATACATAGACCCGTATATGTAAATGCATATATAATTTTCTTATTAATCTCCATGTTTTTCAAAGAGAAATTCTTTTTTTTTTTTTAATGTTTATTTATTTTTGAGAGAGAGAGAGACAGTGCGAGTGAGGTAGGGGCAGAGGGCAGAGAGAAAGGGAGCCACGGAATCTGAAGCAGGGTCCAGGCTCTGAGCTGTCAGCCCGGAGCCTGGTGAGCACCTCGAACTCTTGAACTGTGAGATCCTGACCTGAGCCCAAGTTAGACGCTTAACCGACAGAGCCACCCAGGCGCCCTGAATCTCCACTTTTAAAGTCTCACAGACACAAACAAAGCCCCATGACACAGCAAAAGCATATCACCAGCAAAGCGTTTGCTGGAAGGGGCGGGCCGTGAGAGCAGTCTGGCTTCAGCAGGGCCTGAAGTGGACAGTGTCCTGTGCCTATAAATACTCTAACATTTGTTGGATGAATGAAAGAATAAATGAATGAAGATGGAGCTAGTGGTCACCTGATTTGATATCACTCTGGATTTTCAAACAAGTGTGTGCAGAAACCTACCCTCAGAAACTCACTCACTTGTAGGCAGAGAAGTATCTGTGTGCCAGGCGGCGAGCACGTGTGTACATGTGCATTTGTGTTAAGGTAACAGCAGAAGGTAGGGGGCTATTTGCCTTTCAATTTCCTTCTTTTTGCTTCACTATCTTTTCTATTACTTTTTTTTTTTTAACCTATATTACTTTTACAGAAAGAAGAAAAAACTCTATTTGATTGTGTCTGGAGGACAGAGTGACGGGAATGGAGAAAAAAAAACAAGAAAGCCATTTGCATTTGAAAATGAAAGGGGTGCCTTGGTGGCTCAGTTGGTTAAGTGTCCCACATCGGCTCAAGTCACATTCCTGTGATTCGTGAGTTTGGGCCCCGTTTCTGGCTCTGTGCTGACAACTCAGAGCCTGGCGCCTGCTTCAGATTCTGTGTCTCCCTTTCTCTCTGCCCCTCCCCCACTTGTGCTCTGGCTCTCCCTCACTCTCAAAAATAAATATTTTAAAAAATTTAAAAAAAATTGTAAGTTCTTTTTAAAAAAAAAAGAAAGAAAATGATAAAATTAGGGGTGCCTGGGTGGCTCAGTTGGTTAAGCGGCCCACTTTGGCTCAAGTCACGATCTCATGGTTTGTGGGTTCAAGCCCTGCATTGAGCTCTATGCTTACAGTTCAGAGCCTGGAGCCTGCTTCGGATTCTGTGTCTCCCCTTCTTTCTCTCTCCCCCTCCCCAGCTCATGTTCTGTCTCTTGTCTCTCAAAAGTAAATAAATATTAAAAAAAAAAAAGAAAGAAAATGATAAAATTTGAACATGACATTTTCCAAAATGCAACAGTTTTCTCAGTGTGGCTGAGAATTCGAGGAACAATGAAGTGAGCAGCCATGCTTACTTGAAGTTCAAAGCTTGCTTGATCCATGAAGAGCTTTGTGAGAACGTCGGTAAACTGGTTTATAGCCCGGAGGAAAACCCTGTGGGAGGAAAACACCAGATAAATAAGGCAGCTTTTTGCCCTTTTAAAACATTTCCCATCTGCGTTACAAACCGAAGCAGACCAAACCAGGGCTCTGCCACATAAGACCCTTACATCCCCTGAGGTCCATCAGAGACCAACGTCAGAGCAGTCTGGAGAGGGTGCTGAAGTTCAGTTTCTAGAATGGTCTACGAGATCCATGGGGGCCTGCGCCACTATTCAGCCACGTGGGGGTAGAGCTGAGATGATCAACCAGGTCTCTGGAGCCTCAGACAGGGCTCCTAGAGCCCTACTGCAATGCCTGTCTTTCCAAGTCTGGGGACATTGATGTGACTTTTCCCTGTAATCTGTACATCGTTGGGAAGGGTTTTTCTAAGAGTTAACAACTAATTATTAATTAGTTTTAACTATTATTACAACTATTAACTATTTTAACTATTTTAGCTATTAACAACTAGTAACTTGTTACTTTTCCAAGAGTAACAATAATTTATTTAGTTCTTAAAAAAATTCTAAAATCTTAATATTATATCGATATTTATATAATTCTGAAATCATATATATATGAAATCATGTTCAATAAAATCAGTTTCAATTCTGAAACTCTGAAAAAACTGTGTATGTAGTCATTTTGCTTCTATTCCACTGTGGTCCAAAACCACAAAGCACTGGCTTAGGGTTTGCCTTGAAAGAGAGGGTTCCTGGTCTTAAGAAGTTTGTCATTTGATGGGGTCACCTGTGACCCGTGAACAGAACCATGACCCAACAAGAAATATGGAAAATTCGAGGGAGGGAGTGTCAAAAGTTACGGAAGTCAAAAGAAGAGAACATGACATCCAGGTCGGAAAAGTTTTCTTTGGAGATGGCATGCGAGAAGGACCCTGAGGACTGGGTGGCATGTTGACAGCCAGAGGATATGGGGAAGGCACTGCATGTGGAAGAAGCCACCCAATGGGAAGCACAGAACATGTCTGGGGACAGGGGGAGAGGCCAGTTTGGAGTGCAGGTTGTGCTACAAGGTTAGAAAAGCAGGACCAGGTTGCAGAGGCCCTGAATGTCATGATGACGAGGGTGACACAGAGCCACCGAGGGGTGCTGTGGGAGAGCCACGGATGACAGGAGTTGGGCAATGAGGGGACCACACCTAAGCAGAGGTGTCCCACATGAGACCATGAGCAAAGAATTAGCAATCCAGGAATAGGTGGCTCCTTGCTCCACAGAGCATGAATATGTTGCAAAGAGATTTATCAGCACTCCACGGGGGTCCCATACCTGGTCATGAGAACCAAGTAACTCAGTCAAATGCTTCAGGCCCGGCCCCAAGCCCTCTTACCTGCTCTGGGTCATATTCATGACCATCCAGTCTTTGGCGTAGACATTCTTTCCGATCAGATCCTTGAACATGATAAAAGTTTCCATGAGGAAATCCTGCAGAGAACAAAGGAGGAGCATTTGAGGAAAAACTGCGCGACTAGAGAGAGCTCCGCATCACAATGTCCCTACCCCAGAATTACAGTCTGCCTTTTAATAAAGTTTTTAGGATCTGACGAGGACAAAACAAGTTGTCCACATTTTATAACTGATAAAACGGAGGCCTGTGAAAAAAGTAAAAGACTTAAGGCCGTCGAAACTAGGAAGTGGGAGAGGGAGGAAGAGAACTTGGGGTTCTGGACCCGAACTTTATTTACTTATTTAATTTTTTTATGTTTATGTTATTATTGAGACAGACAGAAACAGAGCATGAATAGGGGAGGGAGGGAGAGAGAGGGAAACACAGAATCTGAAGCAGGCTCCAGGCTCTGAGCTGTCAGCACAGAGCCCGACGCGGGGCTCGAACCCACAAACTGTGAGATCATGACCTGAGCTGAAGTCAGACGCTTAACTGACTGAGCCACCCAGGCGCCCCTGGACGCTAACTTTAAAGCTATAACGTCTTTAGCCCTCTCCTGCCAAGTGTTGTCGGAACTCATCTACCACACTTAGAATGAATTTACCAACAATGGTAAGACTGCTAATAACTCGGGAGTCTGATTCTCCTTTATTATTAGAACAGAACAAAACTGCTATAAATAAAAAGCAAAGTCGGGATTTTTCCTATTCCAGGAATGTTCCCATGGGTAGCCTGGGGGAAGGGTCCTAAATGGCCCTTAAAATGAGATGGGCGCAGTGCACTGCAATGATGGTCATAACAACGAAAGAACACAGAGCACAATGTCCAAGAAACAGCTCTTCTACTCAAAAGGGGGCTGTGAGTAAAAATCAACTTAGGAATAGAACAACTCAGACTAAAATTCAAAGCTAAAAAGTTTTGAAAGCTTTTTATTTATTAGTTAGTTAAATTTAGATAGTTTCCACTTGGATTCCTGAGATGAAAACCCGGGCCAATTCCTCTGGCACCAAACCGCACAGTTCTGTCTCATGAGTTACATCAGGCAGCAGGAGGAGTGCAGTGGTGGGGAAGCAGGCGGCCTGGCTTCTATTTGTAAGGATGCGGCTCGGAGACAGTGGGCAAGATGGCTGACTTCCGGCCACACCGCACAGGAGACTTCTGGCTCTGAAGTCTGTGCTACCCTTCCACCTTCCTTTGGCTCAACGGAGAGTCAAACTTTTTCTATCTTTGATTCTCAAATCATAGACGAATTTCATGAGTTTCAAAATTCTTCATCATATATTTTAAGTGTGCTTACAATTTATTAAGGATTCTATTAACTCTGTTTCTCAAGTCAGTAAGAATTCATGGTGTGTGGCAAAAGGATTATGTTTAAATGACAGTTATCCACTTCTTTAAAAAGAATTTTTTTTAGGGGCACCTGGGTGGCTCAGTCAGTTGAGCATTCAATTTCTGTTTAGGTCATGATCTCATAGTTTGTGAGTTCGGGCCCTGTATCAGTCTCACTGCTGTCAGTGCAGAGCTCGCTTTGGATCGTCTGTTACCTAACCCTCTGTCTGCCCCTTCCACACTTGTGCTCTCTCTCTCTCAAAATAAATAAATCTTTTAAAAAATTTCTTTTTCATTTAAAAAATTTTTTTAACATTTATTTATTTCTGAGAGAGAGGGAGAGGCAGATCATGAGCAGAGGAAAAGCAGGGGCGGGGGCACACAGAATCAGAAGCAGGCTCCAGGCTCTGAGCTGCCAGCACAGAGCCTGATGTGGGGCTCAAACCCACGAACTGTGAGATCATGACCTGAGCCGAAGTTGGACGCTCAACCGACTGAGCCACCCAGGCGCCCCTAAAAATTTTTTTTTTATTTTAATTTTTTTTAGAGCCAGAGAGAGAGCACACAGGTGAGGTGGGGCAGAGGGAAGGAAGGGAAGGGGGGAGAGAGAGAATCTTGAGCAGACTCCACACTCGGAGAGGAGCCAGACATGGGGCTTGATCTTGTGACTAAGAGATCATGACCTGAACTGAAACCAAGAGTTGGATGCTCAACGGATTGAGCCACCCAAGATGTCCCCAGTTATCCACTTTTGATGCTGATTCTACATTCAACTCTCTTGGTAATCTAAATTAATTGTACAGTGATGGTATAATATAATAAAGGCAATTCATAGATTATCCCACATCTCACTTTATCTCCCATTTCCCAAAGTCTTCCAAGTGATTTCATCAGAAGGCAGCAGGAGGAAGGGAAAGGAGGGTCCCCTGGACATCAAAAGGCCTAGCTGCCCCCTGCAGGCTTATCCCTGATGACTATAGTTCTCTCATGGGGATAATAATCCTCTGTTTGTTAGGTAAAAGAGCTTACCATTGCTCTAGAAAACAAAGTTAAACCTGTTTATTTGCTTACATCATGGAACCAAATCATCAAGAGCAAAAACTTCCCTTGTTCTACCTGCTGAGGGAAAGTTTTAAAGAATCACTAAACTATGTTTATATCAACTTTATCTTACATGACAATAATAATAATAATAAAGTCACTATTATAGCTAGACCTCAAAGGCATTAACTACATGCCACGCACAAAGCTAGGTTATTACCAAGTGTGGACTCCATCAATACTCATTTACATTGACCCTCAACATAGGTACTAGCTTACGGAGGAAACTGAGATTTAGAGAAGTTTAATAGCTGGCCCAAAATTTCATAGGATGAGGTAGGACAGCCAGAATTGAAACCCAGATCTGGATGTTCTAAAGCCTGTGTTCTTTTTTTTTTTTTTTTTTAATGTTTGTTTATTTTTGAGAAATGGAAAGACAGACCATGAGCAAGGGAGGGGCAGAGAGAGAGGGAGACACAAAATCCGAAGCAGGTCCAGGCTCCGAGCTGTCAGCACAGAGCCCGAGCGGGGCTCGGACCCACGAACCATGAGAATATGACCTGAGCCAAAGTCGGATGCTTAACTGACTGAGCCACCCAAGTGCCCATAAAGCCTATTGTTCTTAAACCCACTACACCATCAGCCTCCATCTCTCCCCTCCCTTCCTCTCTTCCCAACTCCCTTGCACTTGGTCTTTACAAGCACACCTGTACATCGCTATGGGCCCCTGTACCATGTCCCCCACCAGGGTATGGCCTAAGAAGAGGCTCATGGAACCCTCCAGTGACATAGTTTATCCCCGAATCTACTACTACTGCCATTGCTTCTCCTCCTCCTCCACCATACTTTCTGTGCAGTTCCCTGTGTGTTTTTCCATCATGAGGACCTCAAAGAAAGGAAGTCAACTGGCTGAGAAAGAGCTAGAGATCGTTGGGTGCACAGGCCACCTGCTACGAGTATAACATGGACAGAAAGGAGAGAATGTGGAGCTTAGAGAAGACTGGACTCCGCGCTGATGGTGAGAAACTGTCCACAGCAAGGACTTACACAACGGGACACGGGATTACTGACCTAGCTATGAGCAGCCCACCACTTTACAAGGTAAGACCATGCTTTCAGAGATGTTTGAAGGGCCACTAACAAACCCGTAAGGGAAGGATCTCGGGGAAGTGGCCAGCGGCCTACGTCTGCCTCGTAGGCAACCTTTGGTGGCACGCTAAATAGTAATCATGGGAATCATTTTCTTGCTAAAAACAAGAGAATGGAATATTTTCAACCTAAGATACTTTACAGACATTCTAAGGGACAAATATTTCCCTCTTCTTGTCTCCCCTCCCAGAGAGTACTGAAAATGATGGCATCAATCACATCAGAGACAGCGCTGTGCACGGCTCTGCCTCCTAGAGTCTTCCTGCGGCGTGCCTGCCGTCCCTGAGAATGAGGTACTTCTCTCTTCTGAGACCAAGAAAGATCTCGTAAATATTCTAAATAAGGGTTCTCTCTAAATCCAAGAGACTTAGGAGGCAGAGTGAGGGCTTCCTGGTACATGTTCTAGAGTCTTGAAATCCTATCACACAGAGAAAGTCAGAATCAACCCTTTCTTGTCATCACTGTGAACAGACATGCAACATTGGAGGCAGGTGGGAAGGGACTCATGATGCTCTGTTTGGGTTATTGTTTGGGGGTGTGTGTGTGCCAAACAGAAGCCCCGATGTAGACAACTTACAATGATGTCTTGTCTGGTTTTGAAGGTGCTGATATACTGGGTGTAGTGGTTGTCGTCCATTTGCTGCAGGATCGCAATCATACAGGCCACAAAACCCCCCTGGAAGGAGAAGAAACATAAGTCCAGAACCCCTTGGACCACCAACTGATGAAACAAACCTGTGCGCATGTGCTTTGAGTTTCTCCACCCAATTACCAAAAACAGAGACCCTACTGAACTGGCAATCTTCCACGTTCTGAAGGTCTAAAAGGCACACGCTTTGCTGTTTCTGCTTAAAATGCTCTCTCCTTCCAGGTTTGAGTTAAGGAATATGAAGGGCTTTACTCATCATCCCTTTAATGGTATGACTTGTAGCATCCTGTAGGTCAACAGACCCCAACGCTAAGATCTCAGCTAGATGACTAGTTACAATACAAACAACCTGAGGACTCTCGGTTTCTTTCTGAGACAGAGAGAGTTGGAGTCCCATTCAGACATGTCTGACATAGCACAAATCTGATTGTGGAGGGATCCAAGGAGAAAAAAGAGATTGTAAAACTGAGAGTGGAAGAGCAGAGAGACCGGGACAGGAGTGCTCCCTGCTGGAACACTGCAATTACATCCTTCTGGTTCCAGAATCTTTCAGTTACTTGGCATGTTATGTACCTGTGATTATGGATGTGCTATGGAGAAAGGGACTGAATAACTTGATATTTTTATCAATTTATATATATATTTTAAAAGTTTTTTTTTTAACCATTTATTTATTTTTGGAGGACAGAGAGAGATGGAAAGTGAGTGGGGAAGGGGCAGAGAGAGAGAAGGAGACACAGAATCTGAAGCAGGCTCCAGGCTCTGAGTTGTCAGCACAGAGCCCGACACAGGGCTCAAACCCACGAACCATGAGATCACGACCTGAGCCAAAGTCGGACACTTAACTAACGAGCTACCCAGGCGCCCCTATCAATTTATATTTTTGAAGTTAGGAATTTCACATTTAATGTGCTTTCCCCTAGTTCAACCATATCTGTATCGCAGACTTAATTCTCTGGACAGAGGGCAAACATCTAGGGTAATGTCCTCCTGTATTTGTAGAGTTATTTACATGAATCAGCACAGGGAAGATAAATTTGGGGGACGGAGGGAGTGACTTCCTAAACACAAAGACAATGAAGGAATATCCACGTACACCTCTCTATGGATGAGTGTCTTGGTCTCTTTTGTTTAAGAAAGTTTATTTTTCAAATTATAAAGCAAGGTAAATTTACTGTCCTAAGGCTTTTGATATATATTGCCAAACCACATAGAGTTTGCATTCCGATCAGTATCTAACACCACTTGTTTCTCCAGGCCTTTGCCTATTCTGGGTATCGGTGTTTGCATTTCAATTTTGGTTACTTTGCATTTCCTTTGCTCTGAATTATACATTTTGTTGGCTGGCCATTTATTTTTTCTCATTTTGCTGTTTGCTCATATTCTTTACATGTTTTTCTACTAAAATATCTTTTTT
>PJEM01010653.1:0-60562 GCA_004023845.1 Helogale parvula | reverse complement strand
AAAAAAAAAAAAAAAAAAAAAAAAAAAAAAAAAAAAAAAAAAAAAAAAAAAAGAGAGAGGATGAATCTGCAAAACACACAAAAAAGTGTCAAAGAGATAGGAACCAAAGCAGAGATAATAGCTACTTGTTGGTTTTGTCATTTAGGATTTCCCCTGAGGCAGGCAAAATAATGCCTCCCCTCAACAAAGATATCCATGTTCTAACCTCTGAACTCTATAATATGTTACCTTACTAGGTAAGAGGGATTTTCCACATACAATTAGGTCAAAAATCTTAAGATGGAAAGATTACCCTGCCTCATCCTGGTTGGCCCAATGTAACCAGAAGTATCTTTATGAAAGAGAAGAAGAGGATCAGAGTCAGAGAAAGACATACAACAAGAGATTCAGAGGTTCGAGTTTTGTGATCATGAACCAAGGAACGTAGGGAGGCTCTGGAAAAAAAGCTGGAAAAAGAGAAGGGAACAGATTCTTCCCTAGAACCTCCTAAAAAAACACAACTCTGCCAACACCTCGATTGTACCCCCATGAGACCCATTTCAGACTTCCAACCTCCACAACTGTGAGATAGTAAATTGTGTTGTTTGAGGCTACTATTTTTGTGGTAATTTGTTGCATCACCAATAGGAAACTAATACATGCCCTCTCTTCTTTGACAATTGTACTCCCAATTTTGCTTTGGAGAAAGCAGCCGTATTTTAGGTCTACATACTCCAATCAAGCGAACTCTACCCGGAGGCTCCAGTGCATGGTAAGTGACCTAGCCTAAGCCAGTCTTCCCATTACATCCACCAGCCACTTTGATCAATCAGGATTGGGCTACGATCTCAGCCAGCCCAATCAGAGCAAATCATGAGATTTATGCTAGGGCTTCTGGAAAAAGAGCCTCACTCCTCTTTGCTGAATGTTAATGAGGAAGAATATAGCTCTGGAAGTCACTGGCAGCCATCTTGCAACCCTGAGAGAGAAAGAGAGAAAGATTCTGAAAATGAAGCCCACATGGAAAAGCACACTGACAACAAGAGTAACCAGATCCTAACGCGGGGCGGTCATTCATCTGACACACACTAAACACTGGAGTGGCCAATTATTATTGAAATATTTTTGTCGATAAAGAAATACTGCCCAGAATAGGCATCTGGGAATAGAAGTGATTCCCTTACTGCCTCCCATCCACGTTTCTTCAGGAAGGGACCTCCTTATCATCCAGTAACAAAAGAGTCAATGCTGGGATCTTCAGGGGACTTCCAGGACACCCCTTCTGACATCTCCTCTGATGGGCCAGTGAGAGTTCAATGTCAGTTGTTAACTATTTTAATGGTACTCCTATCCTAATATTATTGTTTGAACCCCTCTATTCAGCTGGGTCTAAACATCTATCCCTGGAATACACTGACAATACATTCTTTTGTTGTTGTTTAAGCCAGCATAAGTCAAGATTCCTGTCACTTGATAATCATATATATAATTTGCATATACTATAAATATATATCGTATATAGTATGCATATATAACATGCATATATGTAATGGAATATTACACAGCCATAAAAAACAGATGAGATCATGCCATCTGAGATGTTGATAGACCTAAAGGGTGTTATGTGAAGTAAAATAAGTCAGATTGATAAAGACAAATACCATATGATTCCACTTAAAAAAAAAACTAACAACAAATGAAGGCACAAAAAGCAGAATCAGACCTGTAAATACAGAGAACAAACTGATGGCTGCCTGAGAGGTGGGGGTTGGGTGGGCAAAACAGGTGATGGAGAGAAGGAGATACCGGCTTCCAGTTATGGAATACATAAACCACAGGATAAAAGGCACAGCATGAGGAATACAGTCAACGATACTGTAATAACAATGTAACAAGACACAACACTACGCTTGGGGTGAACATAACATAATGTATAAATGTGTCAAATCACTAAGTTGTACACTTGAAACTAATGTAACATTCGTGTGTCAACTATACTCAAATTAAAAAAAAAATAAAAAGAAACCCCACAAACACTAGGAAAATGTGAGGTCACAGAAGCCAGCGGATGAGAGAGGGTTTTTTTTATGTTTATTTATTATTGAGACAGAGAGAAACAGTATGAGTGGGGGAGGGGCAGAGAGAGGGGGAGACACAGAATCTGAAGCAGGCTCCAGGCTCCGAGCTGTCAGCACAGAGCCTGATGTGGGGCTCAAACCCACAAACCACGAGATCATAACCTGAGCCGAAGTTGGATGTTTAACCAACTGAGCCACCCAGGCGCCCCGGGATGAGAGAGTTTTGACAAGAAGGGAATGGTCAACAGAGTCCAATGGTCTGAGAAGTCAAGTAAGAAGACTGAAACTAAGTAAAAGTGAATCACATGAACCCATAGCAGGTGCTCAATAAGAGGTACTTCCTCTCCATTTGTGTCTCTCATGCCCCATCCAACAGTATGAGTATGGGTTAGATTTAGCTCCATATCCAGAAAACCCAAACAATAGAGACTTACACAAGAGAGAATTTTACTTCTTTCTCACATAAAAGTGATCCAGAGGTAGGCATTGAGCAGGAACAGTATACCCCACCAATATCATGGCCCCAGGCTCCTTATATCATTCTTGCTACCGTCACAGCAAATACTTTCCATAGTCAAAGTCCCTTCAAGGTCGGAGATGGCTGCTGGAGCACCAAGTTTCTGGCAAGAAGAAGAAGGAAGGAAAAGGCAGAAAGGGATCACGTAGCTTAGTCAACTGTCTTGAAATAGCATTTCCAGACCTTTCAACTCTTTCGCTTAACATCTCATTGGCCAGAACGTAGTCACATGGCTACGCCTCGCTGTAAGGAAATGTAATCTTGAAGCTAAATGCGTTGTCACTCCAACTAAAATAAGGGCTGCTCTATTTTGGAAGAGGGATATTTGGCAACCGGCAATGTTGCTACAGTTCGCGCTCGTATCTGACGACACATGTAATAGTCTCTGACAAATGATTTTCTCTCCATTACCTCCCCTGAGACTCTAACACATCTGTGCTGTAGTTGTCATTATCTCCATTTCCTTTTCATTTTTTTAACATTTATTTATTTTGAGAGACTGAGAGAACGGGAGTGGGAAATTGAGGCTCAGAGATAGGCATTCAGTTACCTAACACCAAACAACTAGTGATGGCAGCACTGGGAGACAAATCTAGATCTAACTCCAAGGCCCACGTTCTTCCCCGTTCCCCATTGGGCCTTCCTGAATGAATTTTGGCTGCTGCTGTAGTTAAAATTTATTTGTTGTGGGGCACCTGGGTGGCTCAGTTGCTTAAGCGTCTGACTTCGGCTCAGGTCATGATCTGGCAGTTCGTGGGTTTGAGCCTCGAGTCAGGGCTCTGTGCTGACAGCTCAGAGCCTGGAGCCTGCTTCCGATTCTGTGTCTCTCTCTCTCTCTGCCCTTCCCCCGCGCTCATTCTCTCTCTTTCTCTCTCTCTCTGTCTCTCAAAAATAAATAAACTTTAAAAAATTCATTTGTTGTAGAACATCCATAATGTTAGGAGCCACTATCAGGCCACAAGACCAAGTATAAACAATGAAACAATAAACTGTGGAGAGCAACAATTGCCTCCTTCCTTTCTGGTCTTCCGCCCTCTCCCCAGTGTATACGAGAGCCTGTGGAGTTATTCCTGGCCCAGTGCCCTCTCTGGACAACACCCAGCCTGGGGCAACATTGGTGCCGACTGAGGGGATAGGGTAGGGGTACCAGCAGTTATCTGGGGCTGGACAGACTCCCTGTCATCCAAGAACAATCAATGCTCCCTCCCAAGTAGCAAATTATCCTCCTCCAAGGAAAGGAGAGAGAAAGGAACTGGTATTTATTATATTCATTTTATAGATAAACCAAGGCTGGGAGGTTAAAGGACTTGCCCAGGATCACAGAGCCAGTGACAGAGCTGAGGTTCAAAAGATTTGTAGCATTTGCTAACCTCTGTGGTAGAAAAACACCCAAAATGGCGGATTTCAAGCTACCGACATGACATCTCTGAACAGAGTTGAGAAGAGGCGCTCACAATGGACTCTCACAAGCCGGTATGAACTGGCTGTGGCCGACCATTGGAGAGCAGACACAATGCTGCATTGTATTTTTAAAAAATATTTATTTTTGAGAGACAGAGACAGAGTGTGAGTGGGGGAAGGGCAGAGAGAGAGAGAGAGACACAGAATCCAAAGCAGGCTCCAGGCTCCGAGCTGTCAGCACAGAGCCTGATGTGGGGCTCGAACTCATGAACCGTAAGATCATGACCCAACCCACAGTTGGACGCTAAATCCACCGAGCAACCCAAATGCCCCTCTGTTGCATTTTTAACACATCTGCCACTTGCTAAAGTGTGAAAAAAGAAATTTCTTCCTTTTTTTATTTAGTTGTTCTCACAGAGTGCTACCTATGACAGGCAATCATTAAACGTTGGTGAAATGACCCAAAAGACACCCATTCTCTTTTCACTAGGCCTTGCTGCTTTAGGCAGCCTCACTTACCAAAATTATCACATCTATGTAGAGTTTTATTGACTCTCTCACACACAGCAACTCAAATAGTTTGTTGAATCCACGGCAGGCAACAACCCCTTGAACATGACGGGCTCACCATGAAAAAGGAGACTTTGGGAGGATTTCTCCCTTCTCAGCCCACTTCTTCCTACCCTGTCCTCCCTTTTTTTACAAAAGTTGTTTTGTGTGGGGTAACATGAAAGTTACCATTTTAGCCATATTTAACTGTATAGCATCAAGTATACTCATATTGTTCTAAACCAATGGCACCATCCATCTCTAGAACTTTTTCATCTTCCCAAACTGGAACGCCATACCTATTAAACAATAATTTCTCATTCTTCTCTTCCCCAGGCTTGGCTCTCACCACGCTACTTTCTGTCCCTATAGAATCTGACTACCCTAGGCACCTCCTGAAGGTGGAATCATAGAAATATCTTCCCTTCGTGTTTGGCTTATCTCATTTATCATAATGTCTTCAAGGTTCATCCATGCTGGGGGTACCCCAGTGGCTCAGCTGGTTAAACAGCTGACTTTGGCTCAGGTCATGATCTCACGGTTCATAAGTTCAAATGCTGCATCTGGCTCTGGGCTGACAGCTCAGAGCCTGGAGTCTGCTTTGCGTTCTGTGTCTCCCTCTCTCTCTGCCCCTCCCTGGCTCATGCTCTGTCTCTCTCAAAAATAAATAAACATTGAAAAACAACTTAGGGATGCCTGAGTGACCCACTTGGTTAAGTGTCCGACTTCAGCTCAGGACCTGATTTCACAATTTGTGGGTTCGAGCCCCACGTTCAGGCTCTGTGCTGACAGCTAGCTCAGAACCTGGAGCCCGTCTTTGGATTCTGTGTCTTCTTCTCTCTCTGATCCTCCCCTGCTCATACTCTCTCTCAAAAATAAAATAAAATCTTTTTTAAAACTTTTTCAATTTTTTAAAGGTTAATCCATGTTGCAGCACATGTCAGAATTTCCTTCCTTCTTAAGGCTGAATAATATTATATTGCATGTGTACCCACACATCGTTTGTCCATTCATCCTTCATGGATATTTGGGTTCATCCCACCGTCTGCTATTGTGAAGCTATTGCTGCTAGGAAACTTGGTGTTAGAGTCCCTACTTTCGGTTCTTTTGGGTAGAACTGGGTAGAACCAGAACCACTGGGCCATGCAGTAATCCTACACTTAAGGTTTTGAGGAATCACAGAAGCTGCACCATTTTACATTCCTACCAGCCGTGTGCCTGAGTTCCGCATCCCCACAGCCTTGCCGGCTCTTACGATTTTCTGTTTTCACCTCATTGCAGTTTTGATTTGCGTTTCCCTAATGATGAGTAGCGCCGAGCATCCTTTCACGTGCTTGCTGGCCATTTGTCCGCTTTCTTTGGGAAAATGTCTATTCATTTTTAAATTGCCCATTTTTAAATTGAGTTTTATTCTACTCTTGTTGAGTTCTTGGAGCTCTTGATACGTTCTGTGTATCAATCCCTTACTAGATATGTGATCTGCAGACAATCTCTCTCATCCAGTGGGTTGCAGTTTTACTCTGTTGACAGCATGCTTTGGTGCCCCAGCCCCTCTTTAAGGAACTGATTTATCATTTCCTCCCAATGCCAAAATCCCCTGACTCACGCACATGACAGCTCTTCTCAAAGCGATCTCTGAATGCACTTTAGAATGACCCGGGAAGTTAAACAAGAAAGCCAGGGGAGTCATCCTCTGTTTTCTTTTTCATGGTTTCACATTTCTAAGGAAAGTTCAGGGTTACACAATATGAACTTCGTGAGCAGGGGCAGGGAGGCAGGAGTGTGGGCCTGTGTGGATGATGATACAATGTATCCGGACAGGACATGACGTTTGCTGGTACTTATTCCATGCGAGGCACCCTTCCAAGCGATTTTAAATCCTCAAAACCATCCTATTATGACATCCTATTATGTTAACCATGTATACTATTATCCTATTATTCCCATTTTACAGATGAGGAAACAAAGAGCCAGAGAGGTGAAAATCACCAACCAGGTGAAGCCAGAAATTGAACCGTGGCATGCAGCCCCAGAGACCACTTTAAGTTTAAAAAAAAATTTTTTGGAGCGTCTAGGTGGCTCATTCAGTTAAGGGTCCGACTTTGGCTCTGGTCATGATCTCATGGTTCATGGTGTCGAGCCTCGCATTGGGATCTGTGCTGACACCTCAGAGCCTGGAGCCTGCCTTGGATTTTGTGTCTCCCTCTCTCTCTCTGCCCCTCACGCTCTGTCTCTCTGTCTCTCAAAAATGAATAAAACTGTTAAAAAATGTTTTTAATGTTTTAAAATTTATTTTTGAGAGAGAGAGACAGAGCACCATTGGGGAGGGGCAGAGAGAGAGAGAGGGAGACACAGAACCAGAGGCCACTTTAAGAATCACTGTGTGATACTGTGCGGGCTTTGGAGTCAGAATGGTCTGAAGTCTAACTCACTTGGCTAATGAGTACATGATTATGAGCCCATTAGTAATCTGAGAGAAATTCAAACCAAAAGCAATATTCTACTTACCAGCTACCAGCTATCTGAAAGCTGGACAATGCCAACTCCCAACTGGGTGTGGGAACTTGGAGACCTAGAAAGTCTCGAGTAACTCGGCGCGAGCGTAGACTGGTACAGCCATTCCAGAAGTGATTTGGCAGTTCTAAGTTCAATTACATAGGAGTGTAGCCTCTGACCGTGGAATGTCCCAGCTGGGTATACATCCCAGAGAAAGCCTCACACTGGTCCAGAGGGGGGCATCTGGAAGGATCTCCTCACAGCATTGTTTACAGAAAAGAGAGCAGAGGAACCTGTGTCCATCACCAGCGGAACAGGTAAGTAACATGCAGGCTCACACGATGGAGGGCCAGGCAGATGTTTGCATGAGTGAACTAGACACATTCACTTCAACATGGCTGAATTATAAAAATAATGCCGTGTGAGAGAACAATGAGACACAAAAGACAGTCCATAGCCCAATTTATGTAAATCATACCTTTAATGTAAATTTGAAAAGAATACACACAGAAAATAACACTACATTTCCCAAGGATACATACAAAGTCGAAGCCTTCTTGAACCCTCTAGAGCTGTTATGGGGGGTGAGACTGGAGAAGTGATGACAAAATAACAGGCATTCAAACAGAAAAATGCACAAGAGAAACATCTTGCAAAATGCAGGTAAAAACAAGATCTATGCTTCCACAGACATAAAAAGGATGAGATTTTGGGACACCTGGGTGGCTCAGTCAGCTGAGCATCTGACTTCAGCTCAGGTGGTGATCTCCCAGTTCCTGAGTTCGAGCCCCGCATCAGGCTCTGTGCTGACAGCCCAGAGCATGGAGCCTGCTTGGGATTCTCTCCCGATCTCTCTCTGCTCCTCCCCCACTTGGGCTCTGTCTCTCTCAAAAGTAAATAAAGATTTTTAAAAAATAATTTGTAAAATCAAACATATCTATCTATGTATATATAAGGATGAGATCATGCCATTTGAGACAACATGGATGGACCTAGAGGGTATTATGTGAAATGAAACAAGTCGGACTGAGAAAGACAAATACCATATTACTTCACTCATAAATGGAATCTTAATAAAGTGAATAAACGAACAAAAAACAGAATCAGACCTATGAATACAGAGAACAAACTGATGGTTGCCAGAGGGGTGGGCAGAGGGTGGGGTGTTGGGCAAAATGGATGAAGGGGAGAGGGAGCTACAGATCTCCGGTTACGAAATGAGTATGTCACGGGAATAGAAAGTGCAGCATAAAGAATACAGTCAAGGGTATTGTAATAACAATGCAGTGGGAAAGATGGTAGCTGTACTCGCGGTGAGCGCGGCATAACGTAGAACCTTCTCAGATCACCGCGTTGTTCACCTGAAACTGATGTAACGTTGTGTGTGACACTTGATTTTTTTAAGAAAGGATCTACACATTCCAGTCTACCAAGCCATTGCTCTGTGACCTTGGATAAGTCATTTCCTTCCTTTTTTCCCCCTGCTTTTTTTTCTCATCTGGAAGATGGAAGATCTAAGCCTTCACATGCCGTGAGATGAAAGCCATCTACAGAGAAAGTCAAGTGTGCTGGAACGAAAAGGGTGTCGCCTTTGGAGTCAGGCTAACTCAGCTATTTACCGGCGGCCTTGAAAATCTCTTAACTCTTTAAGCCACAGCTATAAATAAAGCGGTCAAGGCAGGCTTCACAGCAAGGGGACATTCGAACAGTCTGGATGGAGGTGAAGGAGTGAGTCATACAGATAGATATCTGGAGGGACAAGTGGGGGGATGGTGGAGAAGTAATTCAGACAGAGGGAAGAGTCAGTTTTATCCATAAGTGAAGATGCGAAATTCCCCTGACAGTGCCTGGCACACAGGAAGTGGTCAGCCCTTTCTCTCCTCTTATGAAGACCTCAGGATCCAGGAGATCACTTAATGCACCTCTTAGCTTTAGCGACCATGGCAGTCTGGCTTTGGAAATTCTTTGAGACGCTGCGTTCATGTACACCGTCCACCTGCAGAACCACTCCTAACTGCCCACAGGTGTCTCAGCCCAGAAAAAAAGCTATTGCTTCCAGGGCTTGAGCCTGCCTGGGGAGCCCAGGAGCCCTCGAAGAGGAAACTAGAAACAGCAAGGCGGGGCCCTCAGGAGATCTCTAACCCAGCACGCACCAAAGGCAGGACGGTGCCTATGGGGGCTTGGGTGAGGGTACAGTCATATGAAAGGGGTGAGAGAGGGAATGGACCCATATTTCCTAACGCAGATCTGGGTTTTGAATATTATTCTGCCACTTACTAGCTCTTACCTGAGCTCCTCTGACCCTCAATGTCCCCATTTGCAAAATATGCACGAAGAGACCAATTCTGTACAAAAGTGATGAGGACTCAGTGAGATAAGACTTGTGAAAGCCGGAAGCAAATATCTGGGCTCAACAGAAAGTAAGTCCTCTTCCTCTATACCAAGTGCCTATGAAGTAGCCACAATCTCGTTCAGTCTTTATTTTATTCAGCTTAGCACAGGAACTAGACCAAAACAGATGCTCTATAGGTGTATTTTTGGACGGTTGGATGAACGGATAGATGGATGGATATGATGTGAAAAACAAAGGCAAAAAGAGAAAAAACTTAAATGTCCTTACGACTTACAGCCCATGGACAAGTACTTGAGACAGGCAGCGTGACCTTTCTCCGGGAACTCAACTGCCCCCTTGTTGATACTTTAGGGCAGGCAGAAGGCCAGCTTAGCTTGACATTAGCCCACCCTCCAGATCCTGTAAGTCTTCTTTAGCATATAAAAATCCCTTTGGAGGGGCACCTGGGTGGCTCGGTCCATTGTGTCCAACTCCTGATTTCAGCTCAGGCCATGACCTGAGCCCCACGGCAGGCTTAGTGTGGAGCCTGTTTGGGATTCTCTCTCCCTCTCCCTGTACTCCTTACCTACTCCTGCTCTCTCTCTAAAAAAGAATTGAGTAAATAAAGCATAAATAAAAATGGGCACCTGTGTGGCTCAGTCAGTTGAACTTCCAACTTCGGCTCAGGTCATGATCTCACAGTTCATGAGTTCAAGCCCCACATCAGACTCTGTGCTGACAGCTCAGAGCCTGGAGCCTCCTTTGGATTCTGTGTCTCCCTCTCTCTCTCTCTGTCCCTCCCCCACTCACACTCTGTCTCTCTCTCTCTCTCAAAAATAAATAAAAATTACAAAAATAAAAATTAAAAACCCCTTTGGAAACATTCTTTATCTCTGCCTCCTCAGAACATATGTTAGCAATCATACTCCAAGCTTATGGCCCACTGATAAACATCTGAAGGGTGCCGTGCCTAAGATTTTACTAGACAGTTGTAAACGACCTTATCCTAACACCAGTTAGCCCCTCACGGTCCTGGAAACCTTGTTTCCATATTCCTTAGAGACTTACACTATCCCCAGGTCCCCCAACTTGAAAGTATATAATCCGTCACTCCTCGCAACCCCCTTGCAGCTCTTTCTGCCCACAGGTTTTACCCCCGTGCTTTAATAAAACCACCTTTTTTGCACTACAGATGTCTCAAGAATTCTTTCCTAACCATTAGCTCCCGGACCCCAACATTTCACATCAGATGCATGGGTGGCTGGGTAGGGGGGAGGATGGCTCGCTGGCAGAAAGGACGCCAAGGGAAAGGTGACTTGTATTACAGCGATACCAAGTCTGCACAAAAACCAAATGTTTTACAAGAGGGTGTTGTTATATCTGTAGCTTTGGGTCTCGAACACAAATGTCACATAGAGAAGTAAAAACAAGCGTAAGCATGCCCCGTTCTAGTCGACTGCGCTCCGCTTATCACTCTTGAGTCTGTGACTCACCTCGAGGTGAGGGACTTGTCTACATCAGCCTTCTCCAACTAGTTCCCCGGCGCAAAGCTGAGGTCAGGGCAGGATGGAGCCTTCCTGATATGCCTGATGGCCGGGGAATCCTGATTGGTGAGGTTTCATCAAAAGAGTTACAACTTAGCTTTTCCCAGAATCCTGTCACCAAGAAGGGAAACACACAGGCAAGCAGCCAGCTCTGTGCTCAGTGTGTGTAATTCTGCAACCACTTCGCCCCAGGAGTCTCACGTTTCCCTTAGTGATGAAGGGATTGGACCCTCCTAGCTCCAAACTGTTCTGATGTTCTGATCATCTGAAAATCCCTGATGTTTCTTTTGAAATATGGACATGGAACTTGGAAAAGATATGTATTAAATTCCTTCCCCATCTACCTCTCAAGAGTCTCCTTAAACCCGTTTTTTTCTTTCCTTTTCTTTCCTCCTTTCCTTTCCTTTTCCTTCCTTCCTTCTTCTCTCTCTCTTTCTTTCTTTCCTCTTTCTTCTTAAGCAAGCAAGCATTTAATGGTGGTCAAAACAAAGTATACTTTCAAGGTGAGAGTGTGCACAGGCCCCGAAGGGCATGTACATGTCACAATGTCTGCAAATGCTCCACCCTGGGGAGACAGACAGACAGACTTCAATTCTAGATCTTGTGTGAGAAACTGTGATTACATAGATGGTTAAGATTCAGACACTGCCCCCAGGATTGGAAAGACAGATATTGAAACAGAAAAACTTCAAAAACCATAGTAATTAAGTCATAAATGGGGCACCTGGGTGGCTCAGTCAGTAGAACATCCTACTTCGGCTCAGGTCATGATTTTGCAGTTCATGAGTTCGAGCCCCACATCAGACTCTGTGCAGACAGTTAAGAACCTGGAGCCTGCTTCGGATTCTGTCTCTCTCTCTACTCATCCCCTGCTCACACTGTCTTTCTCTATCTCAAAATAAATAAACATTAAAAAAAAAAAAGACATAAAAAAGTTGGACCCTCCCAGCCCTAGTGCTGGAAGTAGGAAACCAATTACTTTCCCTGGAGGCATTCAGGAAGGCTACCTGTAGGAGGTGTTCTGGGCGTGGTCAAGAAGAGAAAGCACCTGAGAAGGAAGGTCACAAGCAGGCTGAGGTCACCAGGGAGGAAAGATGACTGTGTTCAGTGTGGTAAGGAGATCAGCTGGGCTACACCCTAAAATATTCCTTTCCCCCAACCCTCCTACCTCCCCCACCTGCCCCCCCCCTTCCCGCTCCTGGGCCTTGGGTGGGAGCCAGACCCTGGCCTCGGTGTTGTGGCAACATTCTGAGAGAAGCAAGGAGGCAGTCACAAATTACCTTGTCAGAACTATCTGACTTGCTCTTTATTGAGCACTTACTGAATGCAGACCCTGTGCACTTTGTACACATCACAGCCGCCCAGGGGGGCGTAGGAGGGGCCTAGAGATAGCACGCTGCCACCATTTTGTATCTTAATAGTTACATTTTATGTTTATGTTCATCTTCCATGGGTGGCAGGTGGCATTCATTCGCACTTATAATTTACTCATAAAACATGCTTTTCAATAGATTTAAGTTGTAAAAAGTGACTCAGTTCAGGGGCGCCTGGGTGGCTCAATCAGTTGAGCATTCAGCTCTTGATTTTGGCTCAGTTCCTGGGGTCGAGCCTGTTGGGCTCTGCACTGAGTGTTGAGTCTGCTTAGGAATCTCTCTCCCTCTCCCTCTGCCCTTCTCCTGTACACCCTCTCTTTCTCCCTTAAAAAAAATAATAAATTAGGGGCGTCTGGGTGGCTCAGTCGGTTAAGCGTCCAACTTTGCCTCAGGTCATGATCTCACGGTTTGTGGATTCGAGCCCCGCATCAGGCTCTGTGCTGACAGCTCAGAGCCTGGAGCCTGTCTTCAGATTCTGTGTCTCCCTTTCTCTCTGACCCTCCCCTGCTCACGCTGTCTCTCTCTCCCAAAAATAAATAAAAACATTAAAAAAATTAAAAAGTGACTCAGTTCAGAGAAAAATATTTATAAAGTAAACATACAGATGGATGGTACATGGATATTGAAAAACTGTGAGGAGGGTACAAATGACTGAAACACAAGGAACACGGTGCTTTAATATCCAAGCATTTATCTCGTTCGGAGATGACTTGCAGGTCACAGATACTCATTCAAATAGGCTGAAGCAAAATAAGGGAATGTGTCCTGACAAGGGACAGTCACGGGACCCAGAGGAAGAAATGCAGATGTCCTTAGGCTTAGAGAAGGGCCTGGCCTGGAAGAGGAGGGCGGAGCCCCCCCACCCCCCCCCAGCACCAGCCCCTCCTCTCTCCAGGCTTCTGGTCTCCCTCCGGTCTCTGCTTTGCTCTGTGCGATTCCATCTTCTCTCTGTGCAGCGCGGATCTCTCCATTATGTTCCTGTGGTCACCCACCCTCCCCCGCCCCACCTCATACCCACAGACAGACACACACACACGCACAGCTCCAGCCGGGCATTCTGACTGGCCCATCTGGGGCCACATGCCCACGCCTCATCCATTCGGCTCCTATCAGAGGATCAAGGGGAACACCTTCTCAGCAAAAGGAAGGATCTGGGGATGAGCAGTCATCCTGACCAAGAGGTATCTGCCTCGGCATTCGTGGTTTATAACAACCCTATGAGGTAGGAAATGCAGCTTACAGTCCGCTGCAGGAAGTGACAAAGCCAAGACTTGAAACTGGGTCTGTGTGACACAAAGCTCAGTTATGGGGCACTGCCCACCCAGTCACCATCAGCTAAGCTCAGCCCACAGCTACCACGCCAGACCCAAGAAGTCCCTGGCCCAGTGGGAGGCATTTATCAAAATCAGCCCGATAGACAGGAAATCAGGATTTCACTTGATGAGGGCCAGGGCTGGAAGGGAGGAAGATGTCTCAGAAAAATGGCTGGGCTCTAGAAACCAGGGAAGGCTCCTCCAAGCCGCTGGGTCTGTGGCTGCCAGATCCACACCACAGGTGCTCAGGGTGAGAGAAGACTCATTCAAAAATATTTGCTGAAAATCATAAGCAGGCATCTAGAGATCTTCACCAGAAGCTGACTCCTCTCTTCTGTACCCAGAACACAAAGTGCCTGCTGGCCCTTGGGCTATAATGGCTCCTCTCACCTTCTGGAAGCTAAATTAGGAGGGGTCCCCCTCAGAAAGCGAGGTGGTGGAGGAGACCCCACAGGCTCCTCCCACTGTAGAGGCCTCACCCTCACACACGTAGCCTCAGAGGAGCACGGTGCCCTGGATGCCCCAAACTTGGCTTTGCGGGGTCTTTGCCCACCCCCGGTGGGGTACCTGCCTCTTAGGAGGTTCTTCATCAGAGTTCACTGTTGAGACAGACCGATGGGTGCAGCAGTCGTGTCTCTCGCTCTCCCGCAGAGCTGACCCAAGCCTGAAGTGGGGCCCGTCCGGAGGAGACAAGCTCCGCATCCTAGCCTTTGGTCTAGGCAGGTCTTATCTTCTCTGGCGCCATTCAGGACAGGTGGTTGGATGGGTTGGAAAAAGTGCCTCTGAGCCCCTTCCCCTAAGCAGTGTCACAAAGACCTTGTACCTTGAATGAGACAAGGTGGCAGTATCCTAGCTCAAAGTCTTCCGCAGAGATACTACAGCCAGGGCAGTCTCCCTTTCCCCAACCCCCTTCTCTGCCATTATAGTGATAAAGGAAGTGGTTGCCAGAAAGTTCAGGTCACGCTGGCTCGGGGCTGCTGCCCTGCTAGGGTGAACAGGGTGGCTCAGAGTCTGTCTGCCCCCAAGGTCTGCCCCCGGCCCTGACACTCCCTGCAGAGCCATCAGACTCAGGTACCCAGGATGAAGTCACCAGACAATGTTATTAAGGCACGTGCCCAAAGGTGGCCGGCAGGGCATGTTGACATTCTGATTTCCCAGTAGTCTGGGCCTGCCTTCACTACCACCTTGGCGAGGTAGCCTCCACACCTTTAGGGTCACTAGTGCCCAGGGAGGAGGTGCCTAGACCATGGCAGATACCCTTTCGTCCCCCAGGTCAGTTGATGCCCGTGGAAGATAAGCCCTTGGGCCTTGACCCAATGATCAGGTACTAATTTTTGAGACTGTTGGCAGCGATGTGGTTGAGCGGCATGACCACTTCGGTGCCCGTCTCCGAGGTCGCCCGGGAGCACTTCCGGGTGCTGCGCATGCTGTAGAACTTCTCAGTGAGGTGCTTGCGAAACTTCTTGGTGAGGAAACAGTAGATGATGGGGTCTAAGACGCAATTGGTGCTAAGAAGGCAGAGGGTGACCTGATGGGCATCATTGATGGCCTGGTGGAAGTCGCCGTTATGGAAGCCCAGCTCGGCCAGGGTCCAGGGCAGCTGCACGATGTGGTGGGGCACGAAGCAGATGATGAACACGGCCAAGACCGTGCAGACCATCCACAGAGCCCGGCGCTTGACCTCCACGTTGCGCTGCAGCTGCACCGGCTGCGTGAGCAGCCTGCGGATGATGACCAGGTTGCAGAAGAGAATGAGGAGAAAGACCAAGAAGAAGCTGAACACGAGGAAGACGTGAACCACGAGGACAGGCACGCTGCCCTTCTCATAATGCTCGAAGCAGCGGGTGATGTTGCCCGAGCCGGTCTTGTCAAGCTCCACGTTGGTTGAGTCCAGGACGAAGAAGTAGGATGCGGCAGCCACGATGGCCACCCAGATGACCAGGGACACGGAGATGCCACGCTTGCGGGTGGTGGCCTGAGCTGTCTTGATGGGCCGTGTCACCGCCTGGAAACGGTTGTAAGTGATGACAGCCAGGAAGGCCACGGAGCAGTAGGTGTTGATGAAGAAGAAGCAGCCAGTCAGGTTGCACAGGAATTTGGGGAGAATCCAGTTGCCCTGGTTATGGTAATAGACGATCCACAAGGGCAGGGTGACCAAGAAGAGCAGGTCAGCCATGGTGAGGTTCACCATGAAGATCTTTATCTCGTTGAGTTTCTTGGAAGGGTACAGGCAGGCAAAGACCCACAGCACATAGCTGTTGGCGATCACCCCCAGCACGAAGATGATGCTATAAACGATCGGGAAGAGGGTGTATCGGAACTCAGAGTCCACACGAGAAGACTCATTTGCCTCCATCACTATGTGTAGAAGGGACAGCTGGTCATAGAATCTTCCCCAGGCCTGGAAGATCACACAGGAATTCTGGTTAATGAGGGATCCAAAAGGAACTTTCTTATTTAATCAGTTCCAATGCTCTCATTTTGCACATTTAAAAAACTCTAACATCGGTAGTATTTTCCAATTAATTGGCAGTAGTTTTTTTCTGCATCCAATAATGGTGGGGTTTGTTTATTGTTGTTGTTGTTTCTTGTTGTTGTTTTTTTTTTTAGTGTTTATTATTGAGAGACAGAGCATGAGCATGGGAGGGGCAGAGAGAGGGGGAGACACAGAATCTGAAGCAGACTCCAGGCTTTGAGCTGTCAGCACAGAGCTTGACACAGGACTCAAACCCATGCCCCACAAGATCATGACCTGAGCTGAAGTCAGACACTTAACCGACTGAGTCGCCTAGGCACCCCAGTGGTGTGTTTTTAAAATGGACAGCATCTGGGGCACCTGGGTGGCTCAGTTGGTTAAACCTCCGACTTCGGCTCAGGTCAGATCTCATGTTCGTGGGTTCCAGCCCTGCATCAGGCTCTGTGCTGACAGCTAGCTCAGAGCCTGGAGCCTGCTTCCGGTTCTGTGTCTTCTTCTCTCTCTGCCCCTCCCCCTCTCATGCTCTGTCTCTCTCTGTATCAAAAATAAATAAAACATTTAAAAAAAAATTTTAAATGGACAGCATCTGAAATTCAATGAACTCAATGGCAATCAATGACAATAATGGCAACAATTCTTGTTCTATTTTATTCTTTGATTTAGTTTTAGATCATCTATTCTGATGATAAACTATATGAAAATTTATATTACAAAATGTTTATTTTTCTAACAACTTTTATTTTTCTCCTGATGAAATTCGAAACACAAAATTTAGTGGTAAATATTCTGTATTTAAAAATAATTTATGGGGATGCTTGGCTGGCGTGGTGAATAAAATGTGCAACTCTTGATCTCGAGATGAGTTGAGCCCACATTTGGGGTAGAGTTTACTTAAAAAATTATAATGATAGAAGTGCCTGGGTGGCTCAGCAGTTAAGTACCAAGCTCTTGGTTTCAGCTCAGGTCATGATCTCACAATTCGTGAGTTCTAGCCCCATATCAGGCTCTATACTGACAGTGCAGATCCTGCTTAAGATTCTCTCTCTCTCTCTTTCTCTCTCTCCCCCTCTCTTTGCCCTTCCCACTCTCTCTCTTTCTCTCTCTCAAATACATAAGTTTTAAAAATTATAATGATAATAATAATAATTTATGTGTTCATACAAAATCTGGAAAGTACAGAGAATTCTATTTAGGTGACCGAAAGATGAAATATTAGCCAGTCATTAGAAAGAGTGAGTTATATCTAATTGTACTGACATGGAAAGTTGTCCCTGGATAATATTAAGTAAAACAAAATTTTAAAAATGGTGTGACCCCATTATATATGTGTGTGTGTGTGTGTGTGTGTGAGTGTGTGTGTGAGTGAGTGTGTGTGTGAGTGAGTGTGTGAGTGTGTGTGTGTGAGTGTGTGTGTGTGTGTGACAGCTAGAAAATGATCTAGAAGGATACACCTTCACGAGTTGACAGTGGAAAGTAACCTTTGGGAAGATGAGACGGACTTAGTGCAAAGTTTATTCATTTTATGCTTCTTTTGTTTAAACTTTTTAGGAGCATTGATTGCATTAGTGATTTTAAAAAAGCTTAATGAAAAAGAAAACTGGGGCACCTGGGTGGCTCAGTCAGTTAAGCGTCCGACTCTTGATTTCGGCTCAGGTCATAATCTCACAGTGGTGAAATTGAGCTGAGTTGGGCTGAGTTCTGTGCTAGGTGTGTGGCCTGCTTGGGATTCTCTCTCTCTCCCTCTTCCTCTACCCCTTTCCCACTTGTGGTGTGTGTGTGTGTGTGTGTGTGTGTGTGTGTGCATGCAGACGCACCCTCGAAGAAGAAGGAGGAGGAGGAGGGGTGGGGGAGGAGGGAGAAGAAGAAAGAAGAAGAGAAGAAGAGGAGGAGATGGAGGAGGAGGAGGAAGAAGAAGAAAGAAGAAGAAGGAAGATTAACCATAATCCCACTACCCAAAGTCTGATGCCTTCTCAACACCATCTTCACCACCATCCATTCTCCATCACAACCAGTTGCTCCCTCCTCTCTCGTTCCTCCCACTGTGCTGCCACCACATGAGCCTGGAAGTGTCTCTGATGTCTGTGTTGCAGCTGGGTGGAAGGGAGACTTGGGGGTGGGGGTGGGGGTGGGGGTGAGCAAGGCCCAAGGCTCATCGTCTACCAGAGAACAGTAAGGAGAGCACAGAATTGGGAGTAAGACACTCCTTTGGAGCCAGACACCCTGCTAGGTGTCCGCATGCACTGCCTCACTTGAGTCTCACAAAAGCCTTTTGAGATAGGAAGTAAAATTCCCATTTTACAGAGTCGGAAACAGTATAGGATGTTTATGTGACTTGTTCAAGGTCACACAGCTGTTCAGGGATCCCGAAACCAGCTCTGTGCTCGTCTGTTCATTCACACATTCCTCCACCAAATACTTCTGAGCACCGACTGCATGTCAGGCCCATCGCTAAGCACGGGGGAGGCTGGGTGAACGTGACTGAACCACACTCAGGAACCTAACGGTCTCAGGGGGAGATGGACATATACAAATATATATATAACAACAATATACGATATATAACAACATATACAAATATAGTTGTTATACAAAGAAAATGGGGTGCTGTTATGGAGAATACAAACAGATATACTTAGAAAAGAGGTGACATTTCCTTTGAAACCTGAAAGAGGAAGAGTATTCCAGGCAGAGGGATCTGCATCGGTCCAGGACAAAGGCAGGAAAGAGCAGGGCAGGTTATAGGGACTGAAAAAAGGGGCACCTGATGGCCCTCACCTTGATCTCTAGCTGCCACTCCGCTCTCATCTCCTGCCGTCTTCCCACCAGTGTCCAGTCAAAGTGGACCTCCCTGGTGAGTCTTCAAACATGCTCAGACCTTTCCTACGTCAGCCTGCAAGCATACACCCATGCCAATGCCTTGCACCCTCTTCCCTAACCACCCACCTGGCCATTCTAACTCAAGCTCCAGACCCTAATTGAATTTCACTTCTTCAGAGGGGTCTTCACCAGGCCAAGTGAGGCCCTGCCTCAAAGCTCCCTCTACTGCTTTGTAAATCCTAGAGCAGTTGTGATCCCTTTGTGTTTGTGTGATTCATAACACTCTCCCACCTGAACTTGAGCACCAGGCAAACAAGGAACTTGTCTATTCAGCACTAGTCCCAAGCAGCAGGAACCAGCAAATAAAAGAATGGGTGATAAGCCTAGTTGATTACCCTCTCCGGGAGCTCTGGAGCAGAGGAAAGGAAGAAGAATCTTTAAAGATACTTACAGGTGAGTTTAAAGAAAACAACTAGTTCTAAAAGCAGAAACAGACCCATACATAGAGAGAACAAAGTGAATCCATCAGCTCACGGAAAACAAATGACAGTGTGTGTTGCCAATGAGAAAATTCGAACTTTCGAGAAAACTGGTATCTTGGGAAAATTGTATTTGCCAGTATGAGTCTGACAGCTTCTTAATCCTTCAAGAATTTTCTGATAAGATTGGTGGTAATATGAATGAACGCATTGTACAAAATCCTTTAATGAAAAGTTTGTATTTGGAAGACTTGTATAACTTAGTGAACTGATATTTTCCAAATGAAGAAGGAAGGTTTCAAAACTATGCCTAGGAAAAAGAATCAAAGGCTGAGGGGCACCTGGGTGCCTCAGTCCGTTGAGCATCTGACTTTGGTTCGGGTCATGATCTCACAGTTCGTGGGTTTGAACCCTGCATCAGGCTCTGTGCTGACAGCTCAGAGCCTGGAGCCTGCTTCAGGTTCTGTGTCTCCCTCTCTCTCTGTTCTTCCCCAACTTGTGCTCGGTCTCTCTCTTTCTCTCTCAAAAATAAATAAACATTTAAAAAATTTAAAAAAGAATCAAAGGCTCCACTAACTTTTAAGAAACTACCATTTGTGGAGCTTTGATGTAGTATCAAAGAAGAGTATCATCAATTATCTGAAAAAGATATTAAAATGTCCCTCCCTTTACGAATACATATCTGTGTAAGGGAAGATTTTCTTACACATACCACACTGCACTAAATACAGAAGCAGATAGAACAATCTAGCTGTCTTCTGGCAAATCCATGCTTAAAGAGCTTTGCAAAAAAAAATGTAAATCAAGGCTACTCTGAATTATTTAGGTTTTGAAAGTGTTGCTATTCTTTGCTAAAAATGTTACTGGTGCTAACATGGAATGAGTTTATCATTGGCTTTTATACTTAAAAATGAAAATTTTTCCAATGTCTTAGTTTTAATTTTGAATATGGGAAATATTGATGTATATGATCCCTGTAAACAACTGCCCTCTGGGGCCCTCAATAGTTTTTAAAGATATAAAGAGATCCTGAGATCAGAAGATTTTAATTTTTTTAACTTTTTTAGACGTTTTATTTATTTTTGAGAGAGACAGAACGTGAGTGGGGGAGGAGCAGAGAGAGAGGGAGACACAGAATCCCAAGAAGGCTCCAGGCTCTGTGCTGACCGCTGACAGCTCAGAGCCTGACATGGATCTCAAACTCAGGAACTGCAAGATCATGACCTGAGCCCACGTCTGAGCCACCCTGGCGCCCTGAGACCAGAAGATTTTTTAAATCGCTGCTTCACAAGACAAAAAAAAAAAGAGAAGGAGACAGACTGGTGGTTACTACAGGGAGGCGGGTGGGGGGATGGGGATTAGAGAGCGCACTTATTGTGATGAGCGCTGAGTAATGTAGAGTTGTTGAATCAGCGGATGGTACGCCTGAAACTAATATAACACTGGATGTTAACTAGACTGGAATTAAAATGCAAAAGTTAAATTAAAAGAAAATTGCTGCTCCACAGGCTCAGCCCATCCCTCCCTCCCTCCCTTCCCCCCCCCCCTTTCCTTTGAGCCCAAGATACCCATCCCTCTGAGACTGGCCTTGTTTCTTTCTCTTGCTGGACCTTCGTGTCTTGGGGCGTCCTGTTCCTGAGACCTCTGAAAGGCGAGCAGGCAGCCCCACAGCTGAGCGATGCGTGTCTTTGAGGAAGTCATGTCCCTACTCACCCCCACCATCTACCCCACTCGTAAGTAGGTCTCTTCCTCTTCTTGGGTTTAGGCTCCGGTTTAATGAGGTGGGGGCAACTCTCCACTGGAAACTGTCTTTCTACAGCCGGAGAATCCAATCAGGTTATCTCCCAGTCCCCTGTGCCACGCCTGCCCAGGCCTCTAGAGAAAGTCTTTGCACCAGGACCAGGACTGGGGTAAGGCTTGGGAGGCACTCACATTGAGTGCAGATCTGAAGGAGACGCTGTAAACCTCAGTAATCAAGATAAATACTAGTTCGTGCAATATCTTTTAAAAACTCAAAATCAGTATTGTGACTGTTCCTTCTGCCTCAGGTTCCAATAGGGCTCTGCCTGGCCCTATTATGATCCTGTGTCTTCATTTAAAATTTTGGTATTTTGTCCATCACAACATTTGTGTGTGTGTGTGTGTTAGTTGATTTTTTAGAGATTTTCTCACTATGTGAATGGAACACACACGCAGGTTAGCCCACTCAGTCACTCACTCCTGCCGTCACTGGGCAGACACTCACTGCTCCGGGCCCTGGTCAGAGTGCTGAGGCCTGAGAACAAACCCAGGCTCCACCCAGAAGTCGCTCACAGACCATGTTGCAAAGGAGAGATTTGGAAGTCGACAAGTGACAAGTGTTGTAACGGTGGAGGTTCCAGAAGTTGGGGTAATTCTGAAATGGTGCCTGTACCCAGACTTGAGGGTCAGGAGTGACCCCCTCCCGACGCTAAAGGACGAGAAGGAGTTAGCCTGATGAGGAGCCCCAGGCAGAGGGGTGGCCTCTGCAGAGGCCCGGAAGGTTAGCAGAGGCTGGGCCTTGCTCTCAGGAACCTGAGACTCTTGGTTTAGTTAAAACGTAAAGTGTGTGTGTTGGGGGGGGCTGGTGAGGAGAAACAGGGTCTACAAAGTAAGTATCAGTCAGTTTAAGAAGCATCTTGAGGGACACCTGCGTGGCTCAGTCAGTTAAACAACTGACACTTGATTTAGGCTCAGGTCATGATCTGAGGGCCATGAGATAGAGCCCCAAGTCTGGCTCTGTACTGGGTGGGGAGCCTGCTTGGGATTCTCTCTCTCTCTCTCTCTCTCTCTCTGTTCCTCCCCACCTCACCCCCTCTTAAAAAAAGAAAAATAAGAAGCTTAGATGGACAACTAAATGCTGTGTGAAACTTGTTTGTATCCTGATTCAAAGTAACTGCAAAAAGGGACGCTTGGGTGGCTGTGTCGGTTAAGCGCCTGACTTCGGCGTAGGTCATAATCTCACAGCTCATGAGTTTGAGCTCTGCATCAGGCTCTGCGCTGACAGCTCAGAGCCTGGAGCCTGCTTCCAATTCTGTGTCTCCCTCCCTTTCTGCCCTTCCCCTGCTCTTCTCTCTCTCTCTCTCTCTCTCAAAATTAAATATTCAAAAAATGAAAAAAAATTGTAAAAATTTTTCTTAGATGATTGAAAGAACTCAAGCACAGACTAAGTATTAGATGGAATTCAGAAATTAATGATAATTTTATTAGGTGTAATAATGATATCATGGTTCTATATTTTTATATTTTTGATTCCTTATCTATTAGGTATATATAGTGAAATATTTGTCAGTAGAATTATACAGTATCTCAATTTTGCTTTAAAATATTCCAGGAAAAAAGTGGGGGAGGTGCCTTGGGCTGAACCCCTGTCTCTGCCTAATGCTTTGCCCCCAGGGACTCCAGCACCCATCACCCTGGCTCTTCCTACTTCTGCCGCCTTCCCAGATCCTGTGACTCCTTGTCCCTTAGCTTTCATCCCAAACTTAAGGCCCAGCTGTCCCTTTGCAGCAATGGAAGGAACCCTTTGACATCACCCAAAATGTAACCACTGAGACCCAGTCTCTTCTGGGTCTTGGGAACTTTATACATGCTTCCCTCGCTCTCTCTGCCGGGCTGCCTACTGATCACTCCTTAAGACTGCTCTGGGAGCGCCTGGGTGGCTCAGTTGGGCTTCGGCTCAGGTCATAATCTCACGACTCATGAGTTCGAACCCCACATAGAGCTCTCTGCTGTCAGTGCAGAGCTGGCTTCAGATCCTCTGTCCCCCTCTCTCTTTGCCTCTCCCCTGCTCTCTCTCTCTCTCTCTCTCTCAAAAATAAACATTTAAAAAAGAAGAAGAAGAAGAAGACCCCATTTCCTCCAGCTAGTTTCTCCTAAGCCTCCCAGCCTCTTTCACACCCTGCTCTCTGCCCCTAGACCTGGTTCAGTGCTCATCCCCTGAGTTCTCAGTGCTCAGAGCTTCTTGTGTCATCGAAATTGCCTGTGTGTCCTCCTGCCTCCTGTCCCCTAGTAGCACATTGTCTGCCACTAGACGGTGGCTCCTGTAGGTCAGAAGGTGCTGGGCACTTCGCTGGTGACACTGCAGGAAGAAAGCAGGCAAGTCCCCTGCCCTTGACGAGTTTACTCTCTAGTCAGGTAAAACAGACAAACACAAGTAGAGAGACAAGAGAACACAATACTTTCAAATTGTGATGAGTTTAATAAAAGAAATAAAAATAGTGACATGGTGAAGTGTGTGGATAGTGGCTGCTTTAAATAGAGTGACCAGGGGCGCCTGGGTGGCTCAGTCAGCTGAGCATCCGAATTTGGCTCAGGTCATGATCTCACGGTTCGTGGGTTCGAGCCCCATGTCAGGCTCTGTGCTGGCAGCTCAGAGTCTGGAACCTGCTTCAGATTCTATGTCTCTCTCTATCTCTGCTCCTCCCCCACTCATTCTCTCTCTCTCTCTCTCTCTCTCATTTTCCCTCTCTCTCCCTCTCTCTGCCTCACTCTCTCTCTCTCTCTCAAAAATAATAAACTTTAAAAATATAACTAATTAAAAAAAAGAAGAGTGACCAGGGAAGGCTTCTCAGAGGAGGTGACCTATAAACAAAACCAGAGGAAGATTTACCAAGAGGCCAACGAAGTGTAAGCTTCAAGGCCCCTCCCTAGGTCCTGTACCTAATTGTGCATTTGCAATTTGGTAGCTTTTCTTCAAGAGGGCCTCCCAAATTGTACAACCTTTAGGGTCCATATCTTTCCCTGACTGAAATCTAAAAACTGAGAAGGAACAAGTCCAGAGAAAATCTAGAATAGAACACTCTTCTAGGCAAAGCGTATCATGTGCAAAGGGCCTGCCAGAAGTAAGTTCATCACATCCCAAGATAAAGGTGTCATGTTCAAGGAACTGAAAAGTCAGTGCGGACCCAGAGGAGTGAGAAATGGGAAGATCTGGGTGAGATCAGAGGGCAACAGACCTACACGGTTCCTAAGCCGTGGTGAGGAGTTTGCACTGGAGAACCCCTGGGGTAGGTCAAGCAGGTGAGTAACGTCATTGGACTCCCCGACTGCAGGACAGAGAATAGAGGACAGGGGACAAAGTGGAAGCAGAGAGACCATTTGGGGGGCAAGAAATGGCGGTGACACGGACCACAAAGTGGCATTTCCCGCTCCTCTCCCATCGCCAGCACCCAGCACAAGCTGGGTCAGAGCAGGAGGTCGGC
This sequence comes from Helogale parvula, assembly GCA_004023845.1. NCBI lineage: Eukaryota > Metazoa > Chordata > Mammalia > Carnivora > Herpestidae > Helogale > Helogale parvula. The sequence continues at coordinate 35,986 of PJEM01010653.1, read as the reverse complement.
AAACATTTGTTGCGTGAACAAATACCCAAAGACCAACCATCTTGGCCGCTTTGTGAGAGCTGCAAGAGGACAGACTCGAGAAGAGGGTCGAGGCCTGGTCTCCCCCGGGACAGAAGAGGACCAGTCGGGGCGCCTGGGTGGCTTAGTTGGTGACATGTATGACTCTTCATTTTGGCTTAGGTCATGATGTCACGGTTCGTGAGATCGATCCCCGTGTTGGGTTCTGTGCTGACTGCGCGGAGCCGGCTTGGGATTCTCTCTCACTCTCTCTGTCCCATCCCCGCTTGTGCTCTCTCTCTCTCTCTCAAAATAAATAAATAAACTTTAAAAAAAGAAAAAAGAAAAGGAAAGAGAGTACCAGTAGCTGCCCACTCCCCAGAGCAGCCTCCACACAGGGCAGAACGAGCCCTCAACAAACTTACTACTCAAACTGTGGTCCTCGGACCAGCAGCATCGGCATCACACATGAGCTTGTTAGAAATACAGAATCTCACACTCCGCCCCAGACCTGCCGTATCAGAATCTGTATTTTAACGAGATTCCCAGGGGATTTGTGTGTGCACTGAAGTTTGAGACGTGCTGTGCATCAACATGCTGCCAGCCACATACTTGACTCATCTATCGCCTTCCATGGCTCCCCATTGCCCAGGACCAAGTCCAGGCTCCTTTCCCACATCATCTCCCGCCAGCCTTTTTTAAACAACTCACCCTGTATTCCAACCACACTGAATGCTTTGCTGCTTCTCTGAAGACTCCGTGTCTTCTTAAACCTCTGGGCCTTTGCACATGCTGTTGGGCCACTGTTGAGACTGTTTTTTGCCTATTGCTTTACCTAGTAAACCTTACTCATCTTTTAAGACCCAGTCTAAAGAATGCTTCCCCTAAGACCCCCCCACCCCCGACTGCCCTGGGCAGAATGAGTAGGCTTCTCCTCTGGGTCACCATGGTTCTGGGCAATGTTCCTCAGTATAGCACCTGGTACAATGGTTGTTAACCATTAATTTCTGTGGCCATTTCCTCACCAATCTGGACCTTCTGGAGAGCAAGGACTAGACCTTTTTCATCTCTTTAGTCTCAATGTCAGACTTTGGGGACTGAATGAATGAATGACCAAGCACACCCTCCCCACACCCACCGATGATTATACAAAGGAAACTAGCGTGTAGGAGATGTGTCCAGTCTCTCTGGGGGAGAACAACCTGTTTCTAGAGTCAGAAAGACCTGGGTTCTATACCTGCTCTGCTATTTGCTTGCTGTGTGACCTTGGGCAAGTGACTTCACCTCTCTGAGCCTCAGTTTCTTCAACTGCAAAATGTTGCAATTTTAACAATGTTCCAAAAATAAGTATGCAAAGTGGTCACAATGGCCAGGCAGGCCCCCCTCTTCCCATTGGAAGAGCCACATGAAGCCAGGGTAGGGGACTACGGTCACCACTGGCCCAAGGACTCTAACCCACATACTGGCTTTCCTGTCACCTCCAGACAGGTCCTTAGCCTAATGCCAACAAAGCTTTCAACAGGTCAGGAAGGGAGTGAGCATTTAGAGGGAAAGAAGGCTGCAGCTCAGACCAATCAGGTTTACATGTGGGCACAGCTCCCTGATGGCTCCAGACTGGGCAGCAGCCCAGGCCCAGCCCTCAGCTGGGGGTAGGCGGGGGGAGCCATAAATGTTCATGGGGACAGAGAAATTCTGCCCTCTGAATCTCCCACCCTCTACCTTACAGAGCCTTCAGCCCCAACCCCCTGCCTTTCCCCTTCTGTCTGGGAACATCCGTCAGCCCCTAGGAAACATGGAGAAAGGACTCCCATCCTCAACCAAACACTCAGAGGGGAAGGACCACCCAGATCTGGGCAGCAGCAAAGTATGCGCTAATTACTTCCCCCATAGCTGGGTTGGGAAGTTGGGCTTACCACTCAGACTGGCTCCAGCATTTTGGGGTCATTTGGGGTCAAAAGTACAAAAGTCTAAACATTTATAAGCTATAGACCGCTCACATCCAAGTTCATGCACATCTCCTGCAGCAGCAGCTCCTCACAGCACTGCAAGCCTGGGGGAAGTGGGCTGTGGGAGGCACACAGGCTCCACGTGGGCATTTACACACGGATCCAAAAACTCCTTGCCTTGTGGGGAGGGCCTGACAGGAGGGGTCTGCAGCCAGCCCACCTAAGCTCAGGGCACTAGGCATCATTTACTGATTAAATATACAGACACTTCTTCCCCGTGATCACATTGCCTCCTCAAGGCAGCCTTGCACAGTGAGTTTCACAAAATGCCCATTTTTCCAGAGAAGAAAGTGAGGTCAGAGACTTGTCCGCTGTCACACAGCTGAAAAGTGGCAGATGGGATTTTGAACTCCAAGGCCCATCTCCTAAGCCAGGCCATGGCCCCTGCTGGAAGCAAACCACTCACTGGCCAACTTACCTGCTCAGGACTGTCCTATGACCTGAGAACAGGAAAGAAGCAAAGAGACAGGGAGGACCTGCTCTGCCTCCGCATCGCTTCTACGGGCAGCACTGGAGCCAGAATCAAAGCCTGGTTCAAACCCTAAACTCACTCCATGACTCTGAGTCTCTCTTTCCTCACTGGTAAAATATTTTAAAATGGGTCAAAGAGAGGGGGGATGAGCTAAATGGGTAATAGGCATTAAGGAATCTACTTCCGAAATCATTATTGTACTACATGCTAACTAACTTGGATGTAAATTTTAAAAATAAATTAAAATTTTAAAACTGGGTCAAAGAGAAAAGGAAATTAAGAATAAAATCCCATCCCTGCTTCAGGCTCTGTGCTGACAGCTAGCTCAAAGCCTGGAGCCCTTCTTTGGATTCTGTGTCTCCTTCTCTCTCTCTCTCTCTCTCTCTGACCCTCCCCTGCTCGCACTGTCTCTCTCTCTCTCAAAAATAAATAAAAACATTAAAAATAATTAAAAATAAATTAAAAAGGGGGGTGCCTGGGTGGCTCAATCAGTTAAGCATCCAACTTCAGCTCAGGTCATGATCTCGCAGTTCGTGGGTTTGAGCCCCACATCAGGCTCTGTGCTGACAGCTGGCTCGGACCCTGGAGCCTGCTTTGGATTCTGTATCTCCCTCTCTCTCTGACCCTCCCCTGCTAGCGCTGTCTCTCTGTCTCTCTCAAAAATAAATAAAAACATTAAAAAAAAAAAAGAATATAGTCCCATTTACAATGGCAAGGAATTTAAAAAGACACAGGGGTGTCTGGATGGCTGTCAGTTGAGCATCTGACTCTTGATTTCAGCTCAGGTCATGATCCCAGGGTTATGGAATCCAGCCCTGAATCGGGCTCTGTGCCAAACATGGAATCTGTTTAAGATTCTCTCTTTCTCTCCCTCTGCCCCTTTCCTCCACTCCCACCCCCTCATTCTCTCTCAAAAAAAAAAAAAAGACAGATAAATGGAAAAACATGTCATATTCATGTATCAGAAGACAATACCATTACAATGTCCAACCTACCCGTAGTGATCTACCAATTCAATGCCCTATCAAAATCACAAAGGCATCTCTCGCAGAAACAGAAAACAAAATCCTAAAATTCATACGAAATCTCACCTCAAAGGACCCCGAAGAATCAAAACAATCTTGAGAAAGAAGAACAAAGCTGGAGGCTCACACTTTATGATTTTTAAAACTTATTACAAAGCGTAATGATCAAAACAACATGGCGGGCATAAGGGGCGATATAAAGACCAGTGGAACAGAACGGAGAGCTCAGAAATAAACCCTCACATAGAAGGTCAGATTATCTGCGACAAGCGTGCCAGGACTGCACAACAGGGAAGGGAGAGCCTCTCCAACAAATGGTGAGGGGAAAACTGGATACCCACAGGCAAAAGAATGAAGACAGACCCTTATCTTATACCCTATATAAGAATTAACTCCAAACGGATTAAAGATCTAAACATGAGACCTGCAACTGTAAAACTCCTAGAAGAAAACATAAGGAGAAAGCATCATGACACTGGACTGAGCAACGGTTCCTTGCCTATGACACCAGGACCACAAGAAACAAGAGCAAAAAGTAGACACCATGCGGCTACGTCAAATTTTAAAAATGTCTCTAGCAAAGGAAACAGTCGACAGAGAAAAAGGCAGCCTACAGAATGGGGGAAAATATTTGCAAACCATATATTGGTAAGGGGTTAATATCCAGAATATGTAAAGAACTCTTACACCTCAATAACAACAAACTAATAATAACTGATTTTAAAATGGAGCAAAGGACTCCAATAGATTTCTCCAAAGGAGATACGCAAATGGCAAACAAGCACGTGAAACTAGGCTCAACGCCACTAGTCATCAGGGAAAAAGAACCACCGTGACGTTATCACCTCACGCCTGGTAGGATAGCCACTATCAAAAAGGCAGAAAATGACAAGTGTTAGTAAGGACGTGCAGAAATTGGAACGCTTACGTGCCACTGGTGGGAACATAAAATGATACAGCCACTATGGAAAACAGCACAGAGTTTCCTCAGAAATTAAAAATAGAACTACCGTGACTCAGAACTCTCACTTGGGTATACTTCCAAAAGAACTGAAAATCAGATCTTGGGCTCAGTCAGTTAGGGTCCAGCACTTGATTTTGGCTCAGGTCGTGATCTCACCGTTATGAGATCAAGTCCCTCATTGTGAAGCCTGCTTAAGATTCCCTCTTTCTCTCTCTCTGTCTCTCTGTCTCTCTCTCTCCCTGCCCCTCTCCCCCAAGCTCTCACTCTTTCAAAAATAAAGAGCAAGATTAAACACTTAAAGAAGAAAAGAAAGCGAGATACTGAAGAAATATTTGCACACCCACCTTCATAGCAGCACTATCGCAGTACCAAGAGGTAGAAGCCACCCGAATGTCCATCAACAGACAAATGGATAAACAAAATGTGGGCTGTATGTACCACTGACCACTACTACGCAGCGTCTAACAGGAAGGAAATCCCGCAGCGCCCGGGCGGCTCAATCAGTTAAGCGTCCGACACCAGCTCAGGTCATGGTCTCGCGGTTTGTGGGTTCAAGCACCGTGTCAGGCTCTACGCTCACAGCTCAGGGCCTGGAGCCCCCACACTTGGGATTCTGGGTCCCCATCTCTCTCTACCCCTCCCCCCTCTTAAAAATAAACTTAAAAAAATTTTAAATGGCAGATACTGAATGATGTCACTTACACGAAGTATCTAAAGGAATCAAACTCCTAGAAACAGAAAACGGAATGGTGATCGCAAGACTGAGGGAAGAAGAAACAGGGAAGTGTTTTTCAATAGGTACAGAGTTTCAGTCAGGCAAGATAGGAAAGTTCTAGAGGCCTGTTGTAAAACAATGTGTGTATAGTTACTGACACTGTAATGTGTACTCAAAAATTGCTAAGAAGGGAAATTTGTTATGTGTTTTTTACCACAATAAAAAACGTTTTTGAATGGGCCCAAGCGACGGCAGATTTGAAAACCTGTTGTATATTTTTCACTTGGAATCATAAGGCTCAGCTTTATGACCTACTGCCGTGCAACTTTGGTAAAACGGTTGACCTCTCTGGGCCGCATCTGTGGAATGGGGACAATAACGTATCTGCTTTACGGAGCTTTTGTAAGCATCCAGCGGGATAAAGGATACAAAATGTTTGGAAAGGACAGTGATTAAAACTACAGACTCTGGTCAGACAATCCTGGGTTCAAATTCTGCCTCTCTCTTGCCTTGTGACTGTTGCCAAGTACTTCACACTCTGAGCCTCAGGTCCTTCCCTGTAAACGGAGCTGATGATATTCCAAGCACACATCTCCCCAGAGCGGGGTGACTATTCAATGAATAATACGTGTACCGCGCTTGGCACAGTTCACGGGAGTCACAATCAACGGCTCGAAAAAGCTGTATCTACAGAAAAATCTGATTTGCTAACTAGATCAGATCAAATGTTTCTCAAAATAGCACCATGGTCATTGCAACTGCTCACACCAGGTTCACCCCAGCCTGAAGCCGCCTACATCAGGCTTCTGATTTATCACCAGCTCTGAAAGTCTCTGAGAACCGTCACATCTCCGTTACGGCAGCTGGTGACAGTTGGCAAAATGCCATCAGCTGACTCTTACTCAAAGTAATTAATTTAGGGGCGCCTGGGAGGCTCATTCGGTTGAGCATCCGGACTTCGGCTCAGGTCATGGTCTCACAGCTCATGGGTTAGAGCCCCGCATTGGACTCTGTGCTGACAGCTCAGAGCCTGGAGCCAGTTTCAGATTCTGTGTCTCCCTCTCTCTCTGCCCCTCCCCCACTCACAATCTGTCACTCTCTGTCTCTCAAAAATAAATAAATACATATTTTTAAAAGATAATTAATTTAACCTCTAATGGGCCTGTTGACTCATCTGTAAAAATTTTTTAAAAATAACAATAATAATGCCTACTTCGTAGTGTTGTTATAAGGATTAAACAGAAAATGCCTGACCCATGATGAAAGCTCCAGGAAAGTTGGCTGTTGTTAGTCTTATTTCTCTGCCCTCCCCCCACACAGAGAGATGTCACCTGTGGTCTCCGTAACACAACACTGCATGATCATGGCGGCTGGTCTCTTTTTCCTTCGGGCTGGGAGTTCCCTGGGTTCAAAACGTCTGACATTTCACCAGTATGTTCTGTACGGTCTCCTCCACCACAGTGAACATTCTAGAAACATTTACTCTCTCTCTCTCTCTCTCACACACACACACACACACACACACACACACACACAGAGTCATTTTGCCCTTCACCCTTCACTTCCAAAACCTCACCTACCAGCCTGAATCACTACCTGCCCTCAGATTCCCTGGGGCCTCTAAAACAAGATAGTTTAATAATTTCCCTCTGTGAGTCCTACTTTTCTCATGTAGAAAATGGCACATGGGGTGCCTGGGGGGCTCAGTCAGTTGAGCAGTTGAGCGTCCGGCCTCGGCTCAGGACATCATGGTTCGTGGGTTCAAGCCCCGGGTCGGGCTCTGTGCTGACAGCTCAGAGCCTGGAGCCTGCTTCGGATTCTGTGTCACTCACTCTCTCTTTTCCTCTCCTGCTCATGCTCTCTCTCGCTCTCAAAAATAAACATTAAAAAATTTAAAAAAGAAGAGAAAATGGCATGATTACCAGCACTGACCTCACAGGATAGCCCTGAAGCTGAAGGCAGACAGACCTCTGAAGTGCTCGGCACATAGTAGGCGCTCAGTAAGTGAGTTGCTTCCACTCTGACCTCCTCTGCTGCTTGACACTTGACGGAGCGGTTTCGCTACCATTTCTCCAAGAAGCAGAGGATTTGAGGGGCAAAGTGACAGAGGCGTGTGTCCTGACCTCTGGGGACTTCTGCACTGGCCTCCCCACAGTTTTTAATACAAGGAGTCCAACACTACGCTGGGTACATTTGTGGGCGGATGAATGGAATTCTTTGGCTGGGAGAGGTCAGGGTCAGGATAGGGCCCTAGAGGTGGGGCTGGTCTGGGGGGCGGGTTTTCCCAATTTCCCTTCTCACCGAGGGCCCTTCCCTGACCCCAGGAACATATATGGTGCTGGTGAGACTCAGTCTCTGCTCAGCTGGTCTGGGGCATCCTTGTGGAGTTGGGGGACCCTGAACCTGGCCTGTTCTTTCTTTCTGGCTCCCAAATACCCAGAGGGTATATGTGAGTCCCCCTGCTTCCTCCTTGCTTCTGGGAAATAGGGCAGGGCAGGGAGGAGGGCGTGGAGAGGCACTTCTGAGGGCTTCCTCAGCGCTTCCTTCCGTTGTACCAGGAATCCGTTATACCAGGACTGCGCCTCCCACCCGGGGAGCTCCTGCGTCCTGCTGGTGCCCTCGTGGGTACCCAGCACCTGTCCACAAGGAAAACACAGGGTACAGGGCATAGGCCTCAAGGTCACACAGACAGGGATCCTCACTGGGTCTGCTCTTTCCTATCTATGAAAGGGCCTCCTCCCTTTCTTCATTTGCAAAATGGTGATACTAAAACCTTCCTCAGCAGGTTGTTGTAAGAAGAGAATGAAGCAACCTGCACAAGTGTTTATTGCTCAGTAACTGTGAGCTCCTCCCGCACCCCTCAGAAAATGTTTGTTGAATGAATGAATGAGTGAACAAATCAGCCATACAACAAACCAGCAGCGTGGGGGGCGGGGGCGGGAAGGGGGGTGTGTAGCTGAAGAAAAATAGCAGGACTTGGGATCAAAGGATCTGGCCTCTGGCCTCAGCCACACCCTCCATCTTCCTGTCTCTTCCCTGCTCTGAGCCTTGTAATGTGCCTCTAAAAAGAGGTGGGGGCAGGGGAAGCTTCAAGCATTGTTGTAAAAAGAAAGTAAGATGATTAGAAGCGATAATAAAGGGTTTGGAAACAGTAAAGCGCTTGGTAAATTAAAATGGACTTTATGAACTATAACGGGACCTGCACAAATGTTTGACGGGCTTCTCCCATCAGCCAACGGAGCTTAGCACCAAAAGTGGGCCCTAAGGGTCCCCCTCCTGCCGAACTAAGGAGGGGGGAGGGGCTGCTGAGCGGTGGTCCTCCCCTCACAGATCTTCTCTGTCACTCACTCTCCCTCTCTTTGGATCCTGTTTGGCCGAAGACACAAGGGAAGAAAGGCACACCAACGTCTCAGCCGTTTTGGTTAGAGATTCTGCTTCTGGGAACCACTGGGCTGTACCAGACCCACCTGAGGTTGGTCATGCTCCAGACACATGTGCCTAGAGCCGGAGCCAACTCCCCAGGCCACACACCACACAACCACAGACGCACTTGCACACACAAAGATACACCAGAGACTTCTCTCCCCTCCCGCCATGCTGCCAAGGAATCCAGTGGTGACCGGTCAGAGAGGTGGCAGGGCTGGGGACCCAGCATTTGCCCTTCTGGGCATGGACTCCATCCCTAACCCCAACACGCCCCGCAGGACCAGTCAGGGAGGGCTCCCAGGCCATGGCTCAGCTGGTGGCCCCTTCTGAGCCTTCATGGGGGTGGGGGGGGGGGGAACAGGAGGGGCTGCTACCGACAATGAGGAGAACCCCCTTCTCCCCAACAAGGCCTTGTTCACAGGCCCAGGGTGTGGAGTCGGGAGTCTGACTGTAAAAGGACAGTCCGACAGGATCCCAGCCTTTCATCAGACCCCCTCCCACCCCACTACCAATCAGGAGCAGAAACTCCATGCTGGAGGCACAGTTTGTCATTAATGCCGCAGACTATAATTCCTTGGTCCAAACCTTCATTGGACAGATGGGAAAACAGGCCCAGAGAAGAGAAAAGATTTGCCAGAGGTGACAACGAGTCGGTGGGGGTGGGGGGGGGGTGCAGAACTGGGGCCAGATGCTGGGCCTCTGGCTGGCTATCCTTTCTAAGTACAATATATTATTTTACCATTCATCTATTCATTCATATTCTGAAATTACACTACTCACCAAACTGTGTAAAGGGTAAGGATAAAGCAATGAACCAAAACTCCTCATCTGTACTTACAGTAAGGATTACAGTGTTAGCAGGAAACCACTGGCTCACTTTGTGCAGCCTGTCACAACTGACGAAGCATTTTCCTAGCCAGCCTCTGACTCCACAAACCCAGAAGTTAGCACGTTGAACCCCAATCTACAAAGGAGGAAAGTGAGCCCTCCTGAGTTGCCTAAGGCCCCAATCTGTAAATAAGAGCTAAAATCAAAATCCTGGCTGGCCACCTGAGGCCCAGAGCCATGTTCTTTGTGTCCAGGGCAGATTTCTGTTTCTTTTTTTTTTATTATTATTTTTTTAATATGTTTTTTATTTATTTTTGAGAGACAGAGAGAGACAGCACGAGCAGGGGAGGGTCAGAGAGAGGGGGAGACACAGAATCCGAAGCAGGCTCTAGGCTCTGAGCTGTTAGCACAGAGCCCGACGCGGGGCTCAAACCCACAAACCGTGAGATCATGACCTGAGCCGAAGCTGGAAGCCGGACGCTTAACCGACTGAGCCACCCAGGCGTCCCCATATTTCTTTCTTTGGCCGGGTTGTCAGTACCTAAAGGCAGGGACATCTCTTTCTTTTGTTTTCCTGGCACCTGCACGCACGCACGCACACACACACACTCTCTCTCTCTCTCTCTCCCTCTCTCTCTCTCCCTAAGTACCTGGAACACAGCTGCATATTCAATCCAAGTGAAATCAGAGCTGCCTGAATGCTTACGGAGACACTCTACTGGTTTCCTCATTCTTCACAGGTGAGCAAGTCTTTGGACAACAACCCTGTTCACCAAGCCCATCGCCGGACCTCCTGCCAGCAAAGGACAAGGGGAGGCCAGCCTGTGCCCTGTCCCTACCACCTGTGCCCAGTCCCTACCACCTGGGACGTGTGTGGGAAACCGGTCGTGAACCGGGCCCTCTGTACAAATAACGCAGGCGTCTCCATCAGCCCCCAGGATCGCCTAGCATCTCGTGAGTTCCTGAGTACCCAGCCCTGTAACACGCCCTGTGCTTCTCCCAACCGTCCCACTGGGGAGTGGCATTCTCATTTGACAATTCAGGAAACCACAGAGAGGGAGTGCAGCTTGGCCAAGGTCACATAGCCAGTCAAGTAGACGGCAGTCAGCTCCCTGAGATCTAGAGAGCCCCCTGTCATCACCCTCACCAGCTCCCAGTGAGGGCTCTGAGGTCACTTCAACACTGCCGTGGTCTCAGACCGCCAAAGAAGGGAGCTGGATTTCCTGGTAAGTTTGGTCACGAAGAATCCTTTCTAAACGCGAATAAGACTCTGGGCCGGAGGAAGATGCCAAAACACCCAGTTGCTTAGGCGCAGGCTGGGGGCACGACCTCAGTCTCCCAAGGACACGCTCACACACCTCCCCCTCGGCCAGCCGCAGCTGGGATCCCCCCCTTACCTGTATCAGGACAGTGGCCGCAGCAGCAGAATCTGAGTGTCTGTCTGCAAACCCAGCCTCCGTGCTATCTGGAAATTGCAGAAGTGAGGAAACAGAACGCACCACTGCCAAGCCACCCCCCAGAGGAAATACCGTGACCCTGGGGCTCCTCCAGCAGATGGTATAGGAACCTCCGAGCTGGGTCACTGGGCCCTGGCCACTCCTCAGAAGGTTCTCAGAGAGCCAGGGGCCGGGTAGGGTGTGGGCAGTGGCCAGCGTGCAGGGAGCTGGGATAAGAGAGCGAAAGCAGAAAGTGAGAGAGCCTGCTCTTAGGAGAGAGAGAAATTGGGCATGAGAGCGAGGAGGAGAGAAGTGAGTGACCGAGAAAACAGAACAGGAGAGGGAAAGAAGGGGACAATCCGGGAACAAGTGAACGATGGGAGGAGAGAGGCACACAGAGAAAGACAGACAAACGTAAACACAGAGAGCAGAAGAGGAACAAGGAGACACGAGGGCAGGAACCGAGGGAATTAAGAGAGAACAAGACGAGACAGACAGCGAGTGTGTGCCTGGTGCACGTAGGTGCACATCTGCGTGTCCGTGGATGGGTGTGAGGGGAAAAAATGAAAGAAAGGCGGAGAGGGAGAGACAGCTAGAGCACGAAGAGGGAGAGGGAGGAGCTCAGAAGAGCTGCCGTGGTCAGTGGCGTGGCGTGGCATGACTGGGCTGGGCATCATTGTCACCACGCGGCCCCAAGCCCGAGGAACCCCTGGGGACAGCGTGCTGAGGGGCTGTCGGAGGGAGAAGGGGACACAGACCCTGAGCAGGAGTGCCAGTTCATGGGAATAAGTGAGGGTGAACAGGTGTGGGCAACAGAGGGGTGAACGCACATGAGTTTGTGAATGTGAGTGAGTGTGCGTGTGCGTGAGAGAGTCGGGGGGAGGCTTTGTGCGGACGTCAGGGAGGGATGCGTCAGAGCTCCCTGCCTCAGTTTCCAGTCCATTCACCCACTCATTCATTCAATCACGAAATATTTATTGAGCACCCCAGGCACCAGGCACAGTGGAAGATACTGCCTACAAAAGCAAGGGGCTCACATATCAGCCAAATCCAGCTCCCTTCTACAGAGAGGGACGCAGGTCTAGATAGGACTCAGGTCCCAAAGCGAGGCAAGTGCAAAGGCCCTGACTCGCCATTCGAGGTCCAGCCTCGGCTCTGCACGGCATGACTGGGCTAGCTTCCTCCTACCGACGGGGACCCTGAGACTGTACCTTATCAAAGCCACAAATGGATCTCAAAGGACAAATCACTTTTAACATGTGCCTCAGCCCTGAAGAACTAGAGCCCATAGTCTGCCCCTGCCCTAGCTCCACGCCCATCACACACAGGCAGACACGCTCACACTTGTCCTGTGGATAAGCCTTGCACGCTCATGTACCCTCAACGCACACTATCATGCAGATACCAGCTTACAACCACAGCCCTCCACTCCCATGCACACTCACACACTCAGGTGCCCAGATCTGTCACCTTTACTCACACCCGCCCAGTCACGTCTTTCCTTGTGCCCATTCACTGACACTTCCCCAGGCTCACCGGCCACACATGCTCCCCTCACTTCCCAGCATGCTGTCCGGGCCTCCTGTTAGGCACTTGGAGGGGCCCAGTTTGGTCACCCCTCCCAAGCTCCTCAGAGGCATCTTGAATCCTGAGTGCCCTGAGACACAAGAGACCATGGTCTGCCCATTGCATCGCCAAGGCCCTGGCTCTGCTCTCAACTCAGATCCTCTTTCCCCGAATTGGCTTCACCTTCTCAGCCATCCTCCCCCCACCACATGCCACGAGAGACAGGAGCCTGGAGGGACCTCCAGGACCATCCAGCCCCGCCGTTTGACCGCAGACTCCAAGGACGTTTGTCTCAAATCCAGGACTATTTGGCTCAGCCTGTTTTCCAACTGTCCTGCACTCACGTTCTTGTGACAGATGTGTCAGTACCTCTTTTGAGATGGTCAAAACGCAGGGTAGGTGGGCAGAGGTGATCAACATTTTATCCCTCCTTTTTCCCACACCCACATCCATTCTGTTAGCAAATTCGGTCAGTTCTACTTTAAAATATACCCAAACCTGAATCTAATCAAGCTTGAGGACTACTCGGTAAGGGCACTTGGGACCTCTGTGTACTATCTTTTTTTTTTCTTTCTTTTAAGTAGTCTCTGCACCCAACGTGGGGCTTGAACTCACGACCCTAAGACCAAGAGTCGCACGCTCCACCAATCGAGACAGGTGCCCCCTCTGTGTACTACCGTTGCAATTTCCCATGAACCTATGATTATTTCAAAATAAAGGATTAAAAAATAACGTAAAATCCACACGAAAGAACACAGTGAAGAGGGACTCCAGAGGGGGGTGCCCAAGGAGTAATCAAAGTGCCAACAAGAATAATCCGATGCTACTTAGCACGTGGTGGGCATTTACTGGGTTTCGGGCAGTTGCGCCCCGTGTAACTGCTTTGCGTGTGCTTTTGCATATATCCTTCCAATATTCCTGTGAAGCAGGTGCATTATCATTATCTCCAACTTAGAGACCAGGAAATTGAGGCATAGAGAAGCTGAGTAGCTCGTCCAAAGTCACTCAGCTTATATGTGGCAGAACTAGGATTTGAACCTAGATAATCTGGCCTCAGAGCCCATTCTAGATCTTAACTACTGTGCTGAAGTGCGAATAAACGAGGACCCAAAAAATGTTAATAAAAAATAAAAAGACATATATATCAGGGTGCTGAAAAGAGATGCACACTCAGATGGGCAATCTGAGGACTGGGGGGAGGGGCCTTAAAGAGGCGAGGGCAGGGCTAGAGAACGGAAAGGAACCCTGCAGTACTCCAAAGCTGCCAGGAGTGGGCGCCTTTACCATCCGAAAGGCTCAAGAGAGGGAGCCGTTCCTGGAACCCAAGGGGAGCTATATGGAGAGAGCTGCCAGGCAGGAGCTGTGACCTTGGGGAGGAAGTTGCAGAAATCCCCTGACAACCTGGCAGAGGAGAGACCAGGAAATAAATACACAAATCTCTCTTCTTCTGCCCTCTGATGGCTTGTGCTCCCGCCTTGGACTCCCCTGGAGTCCAACCAGAAGCAAGGGGTAAGGGGAATGTACTCCACACAGATCAGCCTCCAGGGGCACAGAGTGGGGTGGAGAAGCAAGGAGATCTGGGGGGCAAAACAGAAGATATCCAGGACAGACACATTTGAGAAAATCAGGGAGAATTTAATATTGACAGAATGTTAATGATTCTAAGGAATTACTAATTTTATTAAGTGATAATAGTCATGTGGTTATATAAGAAAGTATCCAGAGGGGCGCCTGGGTGGCTTGGTCAGTTAAGCGTCCGACTTCAGCTCAGATCATGATTTCACAGTCCGTGGGTTCGAGTCCCTCATTGGGCTCTGTGCTGACAGTGCAGAGCCTGAAATCTGTCTTCAGATTCTGTGTCTCTCCTCTCTCTCTGCCCCTTCCCCACTCATTCTCTGCCTCTGTCTCTCAAAGAAAAAAATAAAATAAAGACATTAAAATTTTTTCTTAAAGTATCCATATATAGAGAAATATTTGGAAATGAAGTTATAGGGAATCGCTTTAAAATATTATAACAAAATAAGGAGAAAGAGAGGAAGGAAGGGGGATGGTAAGGACGGAATGAGGGAAAGAGAGAGGAGGAGGAAGTATGGAAAAAGGGAAGGAAGGAGGGAGAGAAAGAAGGAAGGGAAGGAGGGAGGGAAGGAAGGGAGGGAGAGAGACAGAAAGGAAAATAAAGGGACAAAATATCGAATCTAGGTAACAGGTGCTGTGGCAGGCTGAATAATGACCCTCAAAAGCATTAGGTGCCAATCCTTGGAAGATGTAAATGTTACCTTATATGCCAAAGATTTTTCACATGTTATTAAATTAATGCTCCTGAGATGGGGAGATCATCTTGAATAATCCAAGTGAGCCTTAATACAATCACAAGTATCCGTATAAGAAAGAAGCTAAGGGAAATTTGATTACAGACAGAAGAGAAGGCAGTGCGGCCACAGAGGCAGGGTGACTTGGCCACAAGTCAGAACGCTGGCAGCCATCAGACACTGGAAAACAGACTCAGCCTAGCGCCTCCTCTGCAGGGAGCACACAGCCCTGCTGACTCCCTACCAGTTGATACTGACGTTGGACTTCTGGCCTCCAGAACTGTTAACAGAATAAATGTGTGTTGTTTTAGGCTGCCAGGCTTGTCGTCATTTGTGACAGCAGCTATAGGAAATGAATACAGATATATAGAGATTCATTATACTCTTCTCTCTCTTTTTGTGTCTTTTAAAAACCTTCCTAATAAAGTCGGTGTTGTACACAGCCAAATCACACTACCTATGAAGTAGTGTTGCCAAGGAAATTGAAACAACAAGTTCAACCACCAGTTTACTGGAAATATATAAAAAGACCAGATCATAGGGACACACTGAGCCAACTTAGACAAGAGAAAATGTAAACAACCTGGCTTCCTCAACAAATACATTTTTAAGTTTATTTATTTTTGAGACAGAGAATGACCGGCGGAGGGGCCGAGAGAAAGGGAGAGAGAAGATCCCAAGCAGGCTCCGCACTATCAGCAATGCCCAGCGCAGGGGCTCAAACTCACGAACTGTGAGATCATGACCTGAGCTGAAATCAAGAGTCAGATACAACCAACTGAGCCACCCAGGCAGCCCTAAATACATTTAATTTAAACTTTAAATGATAGATAGATAGACAGACAGACAGACATATACTGATGGACGAATGGATCCAAAATCTGACCACGTCGCACCATCTCTACTGCTAGGGCCCTGGTCCAAGCCACCGTCATCCCCCTCCTAGATGTAGCCCCTCACTGGTCTCCCTTCCACCCCCATTTAGTCTGTTGTCAATACGGCAGCGCAGTTGAACATTTTAAAGACCAGTCAGATCACATCCTTTCTCCGCTCAAGGAGAAAGACCCTGTAAGACGTGTCTTGTCTGCATCTCCCACTTCTTTCTCCCCACCTTTTAGTCGCACTGGCCCTTCTCCTCTGCCTCAACACACTGGGCACATTCCTGCTTAGAGCTTTTGCACCTGCTGTGCTCTCTGCCTGGAAGATTCGTCCCCAGACACTCAGAGTTATTCAAATGCCACTTTCTCAGTGAGGACTTTCCTTTTGTTTTTTTATGTGTTTTATTTATTTTTGAGAGACAGAGAGAGACAGCATGAGCAGGGGAGGGTCAGACAGAGAGGGAGACACAGAACCGGAAGACAGGCTCCAGGCTCCGAGCTAGCTGTCAGCACAGAGCCCGACACGGGGCTTGAACCCACGAACCGTGAGAACATGACCTGAGTTGAAGTCGGGCGCTTAACTGACTGAGCCACCCAGGCGCCCCAGTGAGGACTTTCCTGATAACCCTAATGAATTGCAGCCATCCCCCAGCATGCTCTAGGCCCCTACTCTGCTTTATTTTCCTCCACAGCACTTATTTAACCACCATATATTTTAGTTGTTTCTTTTGCTCATTATCTGACTATCAACTAAATTGTAAGTTCCTTGAGAGCAGGAATTTATTTGTAGATACTGATGCAAATTATCGGCAATTCATTAGGGAAAAAAATTATAAAATTAGATCCCTACCTCATGCTATGTCCAGAGTTACATTCTAACTGGCATAGAGACCTAATTATGAAAAGCAAAATACAAAGAGTTTTGGGGAAAAAATACAGGACAATACCTTTATGATCTAAGGTTTGGAGAATTTTTTTAAGTGAAGACATAGATATTATATACATGGAAACCAATTTGACAATAAACTATTATAAAAAAGAAATTATAAATAACAAAGAAAAGTTGGATAAATATGACCACATAAGGTTTAAAACTGTGTACCTCAAAACAAAACAAAACTGTGTACATCAAAAGATAAGATGAAAAGAGGAACAGACAAGTCACAGACCAGTAGAAAACATTTGCAACACATGTAACAAAGAATTTTCAAGCATAATATAAATGCCTTCAAATCAGTAACTTAGAGACAAGACTAGTAGAAAAATGGGTCAAGAAAGGAGTAGGTACCCTCCCCTGCTCACGTGGTCTCTCTCTGTCTCTCAAAAATACATAAAATTTAAAAAGAAAAAGAAAAAAAAAAGGAGTAGGCAATTCACAGAAGAAAAAGCCTGAATGGCTAAGAAACATAAAAATATGAACAAGGGTATCTGGGTGGCTCAGTAGGTTAAGCGTCTGACTCCGGCCCAGGTCATGATCTCACGGTTCATGAGCTGGGGCCCTGCATCAGACGCTGCACTGACAATGCGGAGCCCACTTGGGATTCTCCCACTCTCTCCCTCTCTCTGCCTCTCCCCCATGCACACATGCACGCTCTCTCTCTCTCAAAATAGATGAATAAACTTAAAAAAATATATGATCAACACTTCAGGAAATCAGGAGTTCAGATTAAAACAACCAAGCGCCAGATTAGAAAAAAATAAAGTCTGCCAATTCCAAGTATCGAGGAGGATGTAGAACAATGAAACTCTCATTGTGCTGCTAAAAAGATAGTACAAAAGGCACTAACACTTTGGACATTAATCTTATAATAAAGTTGAAAATATGCACATCCTTCCTAGGTATATGCCGGAAATATTAATACAAGGAAACACAGATTTGCATGTTTCCACAACGCAATCTTGTGCATATGTTAAAGTGAACAGAGCCACGTTTAATAACATGAACAATAAACCTTAAGTGCCAAATGAAGAAAGCAAGCTGCAAAAGTATAAATACAGCATGATACTCTTTCTTAAAACTATGACTGCCGATGGACACAATACACATAAATTGATATAGCAAAACAAATTCAGGATGTGATGGTCTCTAGGGAGGGAGGGAGAGCGCAGGACTGGTGAAGGACACGGAGGCTCCTATTACACCTGTAGGTTCTGTTTAATTGGTGGTGGGAGCACAGGTATTTGTCATATTTATACATACAAGTCGAGAAATATGCCCCCAGCCTATACGGAGATTTACTGGAAAGTTACAGTAATTAAGACAGATGTTATAAGCGCACGGGCAGACAAATAGGGCCAATGAACAGACTGGAGAGAGTCACTGGAGGCAGGGATTACCACAAAGCCAGGGACCCGTGAGAGCCAAAAAGTAACCTGGGCAGACGGTTCCTTCTGAGACCCCCTTCTGGGATGCGACCCTGAATTCTCCCCTCCTCCTCACTGGAACCTCAGTTTCTCTCTCTGCCTCTCTCCGGCTCTCCTGCACGTGCGTGATCGCTTATTCTCCCTCGAACTTTGGGAGTTTGAATCCCCCCTCTGTCATTCAACAACTGGGCCACCAGAGCCTCAGACTCTTCATCTGTTAAAGAGAGGACAGCACCACTAACCTCACAGTGGGATTACGTCTGTAAAGACAGACCTTTATGAGCAGCCAGTCCTCTCTCCTCTTCCACCTCTTTTCCCGCGTTCCTCTCTCTCTCCTGGTCAGGCGGAGTCTCACCTGCTCTCACGCTCCAGCCTGGGCACACCTGCGACAGCACGCCTGCTCCCCTCCCCCAGCTTGTAAGAGGGCCACGTCACCGTGCACCTTGCACCAGATCTGAAAGGGAGCCTCAGGGGTGCGGCGAGGGCCCCCAGGCTTCAATCTATTGAACTTTTAACTTGCTTATTTGCTACCTCTTTAAAATACAGAAAAACAGGGGCACCTGGGTGGCTCAGTCGGTTAAGCATCCAATTTCGGCTCCGGTCATGATCTCACAGCTTGTGAGTTCGAGACTCATGTCGGGCTCTGTGCTGACAGCTCAGAGCCAGGAGCCTGCCTCAGATTCCGTGTCCTCCTCTCTCTCTGCCCCTCCCCTGCTTGTGCTCTGTCTCTCTCAAAAATAAACATTAAAAATTTTTTAATAAAGAAAAAATTAATTAAAAATATATTAAAAAGAAGTAGACTCTGGAGTCAGACTTACCTATGTCTAAATTCCATTGTTTTCTCCCAGCCGTGGGATACTGGGCGAGTTTCTTAACCTCTCTGAGCCTATAAATATCAAAACATAGCTGTAAAATGAGAGTAATAGTATCTTCTTCAGAAAGGTAGTACATAATAAAATAATGCTTGTAAAAGCATTGAACATGATCTCTGACCCACAGTGGTCATGTGATGAATGCTCGCTAGCTTTTTTTATTACCAGCTTCTGCCGAGTCCCAGGGCCATCAGGAAGCAGCACTCAGACAGCTAGGACGGTGGCTTCTCCCATCATGATCCATGATGTGGCCAGGACCCCTAGCATTCCTCCCCGACCACCCAAACCCTCCTCGATGCACAAGCAGGACCCGTGGTGGAAAGTTAAAAGTGGGGATGGTCCCAGCCTCTGTCCCAGCGAAGCAGCTGCACCCAAAGGTCCTGAGGACCCACTTGGAGGTGAGGAGAGTTTCTGTGATATGTACATGGCAGTTGCATCGATGTGTGTGTCCGTGTGTGTCGGAGGGATGTTTGCGTGTCTGTGTGGAGTAGGTTTGTAGCAAGTGAACAGGGGGTCTTTTGTGTCTGGGCTTATTGTGTCCTGCAAGAACTCACGTGTTGTGTCTGCCAGTGCTGACGTACCTGTTGTGTGTCTGCAAAGATGTGTGTTTCATCCTGTGGCAACAACATGCATCATACGAGGGGGACATTGTCAATTGTGACACTTTGCATATTGTGTGTCGTGAAGGGTCATGGGTTCTATCAGTCGACATCAAGGGTCTGCTGTGTGTTACAGATTCGTGAAGGGCCATGAACTAGGTCTGTGGGTGATGAGGGTGTGTTCTGTGTGATACGTGTGCATGCTACGGCTGTTGACATCTGTGTGTGAAATGTCTGTGAGGAGTAAAAGGATGTGCGCTGCGTCTGTGGTGACGTCGGAGGGCTGTGCGCCTGGGGGATGTGCTGGTGGGAGGAAAGTCAGGCACACCCCACCTCCGAGGACCCCTCTGGAGCCTGAACAGCCTCACGGACAGCTAGACGAAGCAGGCAAACCTGACCTTCTCGCCCAGGTCACCAGACTCTTACCTGAGAAGCAGCAGGAAACAGTGGTCTAGGAGGTGACAATAAGGCTGAGGAAGAGATGGAGGCCACTGAAAGCGTGTTTCCTGGTCGGCTTCTCGGGGAACCCAGGAAGTGGGGTAGAGAATAGGGAGGAAGCAGAAGGCAGGCCTGGACCCAGGTATGTGACTCATTTTACGCTCCAATCCCCACTCAACAGCCGAATAAAGAAATTAGGAGAAGCTTGCCTGCAGGCTCTGCTGGGCCGGGCGCGATGGGTGGGGCCCCAATCCCAAAGACACTGGGAATACCCACACCTGGCCAGGGAGTCTCTCTGCATTTCGGCTCAGCCAACAACAGGGGGCTGGTCTGTCCCATGTGGAGCTCCTCTGGGAGTAAGGGTTGGGCTTGGGCTGGCAGAGAAGAAATTGGGTCCCTTGACTCTCCCTTGACTTCATTGCCTTTATTCATGCGAGAGGGGGAGGGTCAGAGAGAGAGGGAGACAGACTCAAAGACAGGCTTCAGGCTCTGAGCTGCCAGCACAGAGCCCGACGTGGGGCTCGAACCCACGAACCGTGAGATCATGACCTGAGCCGAAGTCGGATGCTTAACTCACTGAGCCACCCAGGCACCCCCTGATCACTCTTTAAGACTGCTCTGGGGGCGCCTGGGGGGCTCAGTCTGTTGAGCGTCCAACTCTGGCTCAGGTCATGATCTCGCAGTTCGTGTGTTCGAGCCCCACGTCGGGCTCACTACTGTCTGTGCAGGGCCTGCTTCTGATCTTCTGTCCCCATCTCTCTCTGTTCCTCCCCCGCTCGTACCCTCTCTCTCTCTAAAAAATAAACAAACATTAAAAGGGGAAAAAAAAGATCCAGCTGCCTCTCCTCAACCTGAATCCTCCATCACAGTCTTCAGGGAGATCAGAGAATGTCTCTTCACCGAGTTTCCCAGGTGAAATTCCCTCAACTCTTTCACCCAATGGCTCGGAGCAGCCATGCTGGGCAAGAGGGGCAAAGATCACTACCTGCTGCGCACAGCCCTGTGCCAGGCATCTGCTTTCCCTGATTTCCTTAATCCTCAGGTCAACAAGTTTAAGAGAAGAGGAAGCAGAGGCTCAGAGAAGTTTCAAGACTACAGTCTCTGACGCCAAAGGCGGGACGGTTGCCTCCATTTACAAGGTTGGCTCTTTTTATAATACACAGAATCTCACTAGAAGTTCGTAGAACAGGGATGAGAAAAGTAGTTTTACCTTCCTCTTACCAAAGAGGAGGAAGCTAAAGCCCAGAAAGGGGAAATGCGGTGCCGGGATTTACAAAGCTACTCCGTGGACGAGCAGATACTTGGCAAGGGAACTCCGAGCCCTCGCTGAGCTCATGCCTCATCACTCAGCGTCAGACAGCGCCAAGTCCCCCAAGTGCATGAGAAGCACGGGTGACTCCAGAAAGGGGTTAGAAGAGCCGGATTGTGCCAGGATGGGTGGGGGAGGGGCAGGGGAGAGGGCGTGGAGAGAGGCGAACGTGCCTCACTGGGCTCCCATCCTGGCGCAGGCCCGGACTCATCTGCAGCCTCCCACGCTCACTCCTACCTCCACTGGGGCCCTAGGGAAGCGCGAGGGGCCCAAAGGCGGGGCCTGGCTGAGGCCCCGGCCACTGGTGTGCACCCAAGTGGGAAGGCTTAGGTGACTGGGTCCGCAAAGGCAATGCCTGAAGCTTTGGGGGGTCGCACCTCCTTTTAAAGGTCCTGTTCCCACTCCACACATGAGGAAGCGGAGGCTCAGAGTTGAACCCCAACTGCCAGGACTCTAACCCTGCAGGTCTGGCTCCTCCATTCCCCCCTGCCCACGGTGGTCCCACAGGCAGCAGTGAGCTGCACCGTGGGGGAAGTGGGGGCGGGGGCTCTCGGCTCCATTTCTCGGGGCAAACCGCAGGAGTGAAGGGCTCAGCCAGACTTCCATTCATTCTCTCCAGGCCCTGGTGCTCCTCCAGTGGGCCTTTCCTGCCCAAAGAGCCCTGTAGCCAACTGCTCACAGATGAAGGGGCTGGAGAAGCCCCCTGCCCTGGGGGCATCTCAGCTACGACTCTCTATCCAAGGCCCACAGCATCCCCTCTGGGTGGGTGGGGGGTCATCCTTGAAACAATTGCTCTGAACAGGCTTATGGGAATGGGCTGGGGGATCCTGGCAGATCTTCAACTGGGTCTGTGGCTACAATGTGCCAGAAAGGAAATGGAAAAGCTTTAGTCCATCTGGGAAAATAGGATATCATGGCTGAAACCCAAATTCCGTAACAGGACTTTTCTGATGTCCCTGGTCCCCCTTCACCTCGCTTCACAACGGTGACCTCTGGGTCTTTGCACACACTGTTCCCTCCAACTGAAACCTCTCTCAAGTCCCACCTGACCTGCGCCGGACACTTATGTGGTCCCTGGCAGTCAGTCTCCCTTTCTTCCTTCCTCACCAACAAAACTTTACTGGAAACAGAAGGTCCTCAGCCCCGGGGGACAAGACCTGGGCTGTGGCCTGCCCATCCACCTTTGCGGGTTTTCCCACATTTACAGTTAGAGGTGGCCATGCAGTCCATCTTCTAGACAATGACATCTTCTGGGAAATTTTTGCTTCCTGATGACTTCTTCTGCCTGGCAATTGGGATGAGGCATGGAGCTACTGCAACCTTCTAGGAGATCCTGCAGCAGTAAGATGAGAAGCCCTGCTGGGAGGATGGAGGGTGAGCATAGTAGGAGCCTGGCTCCTGGGCCCAGTGCTGAGCCCAGTGCTGAAACTATCTACCTAGCAGACTTCTGAGAGCAAAACATTCCCCTGTGTATGCTAGTTATTCTTTCAGCTGAAAACACCCCTGATGCATCAGCCTCTGGGTTCCAACTTAAAAACATCACTTCCTCCCGGAAACACAGATCCTAAGAACAAGATCAAGGGACGCCTCCCCAGAGCAGTGGGTGCACTGTTCCTCTGGTGATCTTTGCAGCCGCCCGCTCGCCCATGTGCCCCAGCAGACTGTGGTAGGCAGCGGGGCCCCACGGTGTTCACCAGGTCACACCATTTCCTAAGCCAGTATATCTGCGGATGCCTAAGTATGCCCACAGCTGACTGCCGACACAGCTTCCGTGGGGGCAAAGATTGGGCCCGGCCCTTCCCAGCCTGCAAAAACAGTTGAAGTAGGACAACGGCATAAGCCCTACAAGGGCCGGGCATCTACACACACATCCTGGAAAGAGATCGGTAGCACGTGGCCTGCTGAGAAGCGCTGGCTGCCCTTCCCTGCACAGGATGGTCTGCATCACCTGACCACGCGGATCGCTCTGCAGCAGGATGGAACGTTCCTCCCTCTGCCTTGGCCCGCTTCCAGCTACAGCCACACCCACCCATATCCTGTGTGCAGATTCCTCTGTGGTTTGGACGCTTAGCTGAACGTGGAAGGGCAGTGAGGCACCCAGGCTTCTGTCCCCTCCCACGAGGAAGTAGAACCTAACATGCAGTAACTCCTTATACCGCAAAACTGTGCCTTGGTGATTATGGTACCTCCTCCCTCAGCTGTGAAACACTGCACCAGACGCACGCGGCTGGCTCAGTCAAAAGAGGGTGAGGCTCTTAATCTGGGGGTCGAGAGAGTTCAAGTCCCATGCAGGATGCAGAAATTACTGAATAAAACTTCAAAAAAATGTTAAGTGAAATTTAAAAAAAACATTACCCGAAATCTAGTTAAAAGTCACCCGGTTTTTCCTATCTTCACATTTTAGGAGCCCTCTTTCTATTTCCCTCCCAAGGGCTGATCCTGTCTCTCCTAGCCAGCAGGACGTTTGGGTATATGCCAGAAGCTGGGTGCTTTCATACATTATTTCACTTAATCCTTGAAATGTCAGTATCTTCACTTTACACACAATAGTATATTGGCAACACTCTCTGAGCACTGTGGTGGCCACCTTATACACGCCACAGCAAATCCTTCCTAAAAGCTGCCACGGGTATTCTACATTCCCATTTCGTAGATGAAGAAACTAAGGTTCAGCAATCAGGCGGCAGGGAGCAGGTGAGGAGCAAAGCTGTCCAACTCCAAAGCATTTCCGAGTTGGGCCAACAGACCCACCCCTGGAATAATACCTAAGGAAAAGTACATCGACGGTTAGGGTATAAAAATTTATTACGTACACAGAATATTACCACTAACGGATGCAGACAGGCGAGCACAGAACGGTGCTGGGTGAAGGTGGCTAGTCTTTGGAGAGTGAACAGGTCTGGGTGGCTCGGAGCCACATGCCACGCGGGAGAGCACATGCCAAACACCGCTGGGAGGTCAGGGCATCAAGCGCCTTCTCTGTGTGCCCACCGCCTTCGCTGTCTGATCTGGGGCTTCGAAGGATGCCACGCCCAGGAGCAAGCAACTGAAGCAAAGGGGATTCCTAAGGTGCCCCGGGCCTGTCCCTGAAGTCACGGCAACACCATTTTAAGCAATATGTTTAATTGGATGATTTCCACAAACTATACACGAAGTTTCTAACCATCACAATTCAGTGAAGTACAAAACATTAAGTTACAGGCTGTGGGAAAAGAAGGCAGCCCCCACGGTGGCACCTTCCAATCCTGGTCGGTCTAGGGGTGCGGGGTGGGGGAAGGTTTTATTTTAAACTGAGCCCCTCATTTCAATGTACAAAAGAATTACTCTGATTGATATTAAATTGTATTGAAAACAAAATGGACTAAAAAGCAACTACTGCTCTAAGTTGGGGTGGAAATGGGAGGAGAGAATGAGTCCTTCGAAGCAGGAGGGGAGACAGTCGGGGAAGGTTCTGTGGCTGGGACCCTGGGTGGTCACTCGCGCTGCTCCATCTTTACTTTCGGTGGTCTCAGGAAGGTCCGATTTTTCTTCTCTTTCTTCCCCTTTGTATTTGCTTGGAAATTCCGCCAGCTGTCCACACGACCATCTCGACTTTCCTACGCACAAGAGAGGTTTGGGGCAAGGACACCAGCTGACGAGAAGGGCCTGATCCTGCTCTGCCACCCACAACCCAGCCCTGCTCAGCCCCCTGGAATAACCCAAGAGTAGAACAGGGCAGAGCTTTCTTCACACTTCCATGGGCCCACGAAAAGCGGCATCCTGACCCCAGAAGGAAAGATCGGCTCTAGGCAGGAAGAGGAGGACAAGACGGGTAGTACTCATCACAACATTCGCTGGAGACTGCAGGGCTAGATACTTAGCATGGGCCATTTCTGACCCTCACAAAAAGCTGCCCGTAGTGTGGAGAGCGCCACCACCATTTCACATCTGAACACACCATGGCTCAGAGGTTAGATCACGTTCTCAAAGCCACACAGCTGCTCTTTCCACTGCACCTTCCTTCTATCCCGCAAAACTTGGATCGCGGCTCAAAGCCAGCACAGTGCCTAGCCAGCGGTGCCGAGGGGGCTTCTAGGATCTCTCTCCCGCTTGTCAATAGCCCTATTCATTTTCTCTCTCTGCCTACATGCAGGGAGACAGAAACAAAGTCATCAACTGCGGTTAGCCAATCCCTAGCCTAAAACCTAAATGTTACAGAAGAAAAGACCTCAAAAGTTGCTCAATTGAGGAAACTGGCTGAGCACCTGCAGAATGTAACCAGGGTGTTAAAGAGGAGTCAAGTTTAAAAGGACATCAGGGTCACAAGAACCTCAGTTTTTGCTAAGAGACCTCTAAGAACGGGACTACGCCATGATTACCCGTAAACTAAACACACAAAGCACGTTTCATGAGCCCACCCAGCAGCTATGCCTTCCATCATCTCTCCCAAGACGTTCAGGGAGCCTCCTTGCTCCTGCCAAGGCTGCAGAGCCAGCACTCATTCTCCCAAGCGCCTGCTCTTCCCCACGAGTCCCCCTTCCCTGACCGCCTGCCCCAGCCTGCTCGGGCAATGCCCCAGGGGCCAGGTTTCTACGCATGAAGCTGAGTCTGCAAGGAGAACCCCTGGCCACCTCAGAAACTCACCTCAAAGTTTTTCTGCCACTCCCTTTCTCGTTTGGCTTTTTCTTGAGCTTCAATCTCTTCTTCCCTTTGTCGCTTCCTACGAGGAAAACCAGACCAGAGAACTGGTATGATACCTAGAGACTGTATCAACCATACAAGTTAAGGCATCTCCCCAAAGAAACAAGTATATCAAGTAACTCAGTTCCAAGTATATCAAGTAAACCTAATCACAGATTAGAACACGGGGCAGGGCTACAGTGCAGGATATAAATACCCCTGCTACACACACAGACAATGTGGTGACTAAGGACCAGCCAACAAGAACCACAGTCCAAAAGTTCCAGGCTCCATCCCTGGCAACGCCATCTCGGGAACCCAGGCCACCTCCTTCAGCAGAATGACCACTGTAATGTCAGAGGTTCTTCCTCAGGAGGATCTCTGGACAAAACCCAATCCCCAAACAAGAACATTTCACACAACCTCAACTACCAAAATGTAGTTACTGCGAAACACTAATAAACAATACAAAATACATAAATTAACCTCAAGATTTCTAAAAAGCAAGGGAAATCATACTTTGGGACACTGAGTATTTTGTAAGTGATTACACTGAAATAAATACTACATACTCACCAAAGCAGCAGCCCCTAGTCACACAAACGGTTCTGGCCTCAATATTTCTGCCTATTTAGTTCCAAGAAATCAGCAAGAAAACGTATAGCACTCTTGATTAATAACTCCCTAAGGACGGGTCTATTCAATATTTCCCAAAGGTCAGAATTTCTTACCCTAAAGATTCAAAAGTTTGGCTGTTTCAGATAACTATTTCAGATAGTCTCTTAAATGATCCATGACATCATTCCTTGATTAGAAAAATCCTTCCTTAGGAAAATCCCCAAAGACCAATTTCAGTTAATCTAGGAATTCAGTTGGATTAAATGAATATTCTGATGTATACCTTTCATGCATCTCTTTGGCTTCTCTCTCTTTCCTCTTAATTTCCAGCTCAGCAAAGAGTTTCATGGTCTGTTTATATACTGCTTGTTTGAACTACAAGAAAAATTAAGAACAAACAAAAAGAAAAGTAAGTATTTTACCAGCAACTTGAATCAAGCACTTTTAGATGGAGCCCAAGACAAAAGACGGTGAGAACCGGCCAGGAAGAAAGATTTCAGAGAGAACTACTTAATGATGCTCTCTCCTGGGAGAGAAATAACATGACCACCTATGAAATTTCTCCACTTTCAGCTCGGGGATGACACACGGGAAACCTGCTCTGGTAAATCACCAAAAAGAAAAAAAAGTTCTACTTGCTTATCACAACCGTGTTGGAGGGTCCTTCCTCCACAGAACTATGAAGAAATAATTTTCATTCTTTCTTTCCACAAAAGCTTCATCATTACTCTGCGCAGGCCCCCAGCCAGGTACTGTAAGCTGCGACCAAGCAGACCACTCTCGGGGGCGTGCTAACTGCGGCAGAGCCACCAGAGCTGTTTGCAGGGTGCCCTCCACCACCCCATATCTGTTCTCCTTCCACAGAGAGTCCCTTGTCCTTAAGTATCTGGTCACCCAATGCAAAAGCCGACATCTCCTAGGCTCCCTTGTAACTAGGTTTGGCCACGGAACTTAGGCTTTAGCCAACAGAACGTAAGGAGAAATGGTGCAGCGATTCCCCGGAAGGATCTCACAGGGGGTATGCTTATCCCTCCTTGCCCCTTCCTCTACTCTGTTTGGCACATGGGTGAGGTGAGGACACATCCTGGACTGAGGGGACGGGGACGACATCCTTGTTGGCAGAGCCACAGAGAGGAGGAGGAGTCCTGGGAGAACACATGGTCCAGGGCCACCACACCAGCGGCCATCTTCCCCCAAACTAGATTCTACAGAACAGAAAACACATCACGGTCTTGTTCAAACCCCACCATCATTCTGGGTCTCAGGTGTACACAGCGAAACTTATATTCTAACTAACCTGCAGACAGAAAAAAATAACGTAAGACAGAAAACAGAACTCTATCTTTAAAATGTTTTTTTCCACCAAAATATAAAGAATTTTAAATATGTATAAAAAAAGAATATAACCCATCATGCAGATTTCATAGAGCCTATGTCCTAAAATCAGATGGAGCAAAGAGTTATGTACAGAGAAAAAGGGAAGTAAAGGAGTCCCAAAATCTGTCCCTTCTTTCCAATGTTCCCTGCCAGGCGCTGCTCAGTAAAAGCAGTGCTGACAACCCCAGCCCCTAACAAGGACAAACATCAAAGGAGCGAAGGAGTCAGTAATGAATATTCCAGCGTCTTTAAAAGCTCCAAACTCTGTTGGATGGACAGCTCCTGATTTTGAATTTTTTATATTCTTTTGTTCTTTCCATATTTTCTATCATTAGCATGTAATCTTTTATAACCAGGGAAAAAAAAGACACCTTAAAAAAGTTGTTAGGGTTCTTGGGACACCTGGGTGGCTCCATCGGTTAAGCGTCCGACTCTTGATTTCAGCTCAGGTCATGATCTCATGGCTCATGAGAGAAGAGCCCTGAGTCGGGCCCTGTGCTGACGTGCAGAGCCTTCTTGGGATTCTTTCTCTCTCCCTCTCTCTCTGCAACTCCCCCAAAATAAATAAATACAACTTTAAAAGTTTTTTTTATTTTAATTTTTTAATGTTTATTTGTTCATTTTTTTAAAATTTTTTTTACAATTTTCACTTATTTTTGAGAGACAGCACGAGCAGGGGAGGGTCAGAGAGAGAGGGACACACGAATCCAAAGCAGGTTCCAGGCTCTGAGCTAGCTGTCAGCACAGAGCCCAACCTGGGGCTCGAACCCACAAACCGTGAGTTCATGACCTGAGCCAAAGCCAGACGCCCAACTGACTGAGCCACCCAGGCACCCATATTTGTTCATTTTTTAATGTTTTGTTTATTAATCTTTTAATATTTTATTTTGAGAGAGAGCACGAGCAGGGGAGGATCAGAGAGAGAGGGAGACACAGAATCTGAAGATAAGCTCCAGGCTCTGAGCTAGCTGTCAGCACAGAGACTGATGCGGGGCTCGAACCCACAAACCACAAGATCATGACCTGAGCTGAAGCCAGATGCTCAACCAACTGAGCCACCCAGGCACCCCTTTATATGTTCATTTTTAATGTTTGTTTATTTCTGAGAGAGATAGAGAGACAGAGTGTGAGTGGGGAGGGACAGAGAGACAAAGAGACACGGAATCTGAAGCAGGCTCCAGGCTCCGAGCTGTCAGCACAGAGCCTGATGCAGGGCTCGAACCCACAAACCGCAAGATCATGACCTGAGCCAAAGTCGGACACATAACCAACTGAGCTGCCCAGAGGCACCAAATGTTTGTTTATTTTTGAGAGAGAGACAAAGTGCAAGCGGGGGAGAGACATAGAGAGAGAGAGGGAGACACAGAATCCGAAGCAGGCTCCAGGCTCTGAGCTGTCAGCAGAGAGCCCAATGTGGGGCTTAAACTCCTGAACTGGAAGACCATGACCTTAGCCAAAGATGGATGCCAACCAAGCCAACCAGGTGCCCCTTTTAATTTTTTTTTAATGTTTTATTTTTTGAGAGGGAGAATGTAAGCAGGGTTAGGAGCAGAGAAAGAGGGAGACAGAGGATCCGAAGTAGACTCTGCACTGACAGGCTGACAGCAGCGAGCCGGATGTGGGGGCTTGAACTCATGAACAATGAGATCATGCCCTGTGCTAAAATCGGACGCTCAATCAACTGAGCTACCTAGATGCCCCAAAAGTTAGGGTTCTTAACAACTTAAAGGACCAAGGAGTATTTTTAAGAGGGTCTTCAGAAAAGCCCAAAGAGGGGATACCTGGGTGGCTCAGTTAGTTAAGTATTGAACTCCTGATTTTGGCTCAGGTCATGATCTCACAGTTGTGGGAGAGCCCTGAGTTCAGTTTCACACAGAGTGTGGAGCCTGCTTAAGATTCTCTCTCTCCCTTTCCCTCTGCCCCTGCCCCTCCCCTGTGCAAGCACACATTCCCTCTCTCTCAAAAAAAAAAAAAAAAAAAACTGGGGGGGGTGAGTTTGTGAGAAAAGAAAACAAAAGACCAAAAAGGATAATTAAAGAAAAGGAAAAAGAAAGTAAGATTGAGGAAATAAGAAAAAACTAAAATACTGGGACAGAATAAACCCAAAACAGGTGGCTAGGGGAAAAGGTGACTGACCTAACAGTTCTCACGCAGAAGACAGGGCCAGTCGCTGCCAGGAAAATCACTGAAGCAAGAAGTTGTAAGCAAGTTTTCATAGCAAGACAGTCTCTCTTCTATAAATTTTTTTTTAAGTTTATTTATTTATTTTGAGAGAAAGAGAGCATGAGGTAGGGGCAGAGAGAGAATCCCAAGCAGGCTCTACACTGTAAGTGCAGAGCCTAATGTGGGACTCAAAGTCACAAACCGTGAGATCATGACCTTAGCCAAAATCAAAAGTCAGACGCTTAACTAACTGAGCTACCCACACACCCCTATAAATCTTTAAAAACTGGATAAGCACATGGTAACTTACTGATTTGAATTGAGGCAAGATTAAGATGACTGACTGTCTCAGGCTAGTGAGGCAATCCAACACAAATATCTAAGTGGAATCTCTCACTCAACTCACTCCACTCAAGAACTCAATGGATGAAGCAAGCTCTCTATATCTCTGTAAAGTATTACCTGGAGCACACTGGGCACCCAGCGCGGGTGGAAAGCCATCTACTAGCTGTTTAGAGTCACCTGTGGTCACTCCCAAAGTGGTCTATGCCAGCTGCAATTACTACCATACTTAAGAGATTTAAACATCACAGAAATTGGTTTCTTTTTAAACTAAGTGGAATGCTGTAGAAAGTTTCAATAAACATTAAGTCCCTAAAAATACTGCTGTTGAATTAGGCACAGGGGGGGATACCTGGAAAAGACTGGAAGATGAGTCATGTGGGCGGGCTTGCAGTGTTGAGGGCCTGAGCCTGCTGCAGCCTCTCTTGCCCGGCAAAGCGGTAAAGTGATTATTCCGCTTTACCGCCTCTCAAAAAACCCAAAGTTCCCCCCCCAAAAAAAACAACTCATATATAGCCAGGGTTTTCCTCTTGGTTTGTTTTACAAATACCTAACTTTTCAATGTACCTCAAAAAATATTAAAAGTAGAAACTATGGGGGCGCCTGCGTGGCTTACTTAGTTAAGCAGCCGACTTCAGCTCAGGTCATGATCTCACAGTTCGTGAGTTTGAGCCCCACATCAGGCTCTGTCCTGGCAGCTCGGAGCCTGGAGTCTGCTTTAGATTCTGTGTCTCCCCCCTCTCTGCCCCTCCCCTGCTCACACACTGGCATGTGCCTGCGCACCCTCTCTCTCTCCCCCTCTCTTAAAAACAAATAAACATTAAAAAAAAAAAAAAGTAGAAACTATGGATAATGCTTGGTATGTATATTTTATAACCTGAAGTCAAACTCCAGGCAGGAGACCCACTCTCAAAAAAAAGGCCATAGTCCTGTGGTATTAAAAAAAAGGGGGGGGGGTGAAACTTAAAAAAAGGTGAATGAATGTACATTTAAATATTTTAAGTTAAAACCAAATGTTTCTAGCACGTATGCACCATTTTTCAGGCTTCCTTCTCTTAAACCCACCCATCAGTGAGCTCAATCACACGAGACAGGTGATTTTTCCCGTATTTCACTCACCAGCTCTGGATCATCCTCCTCCACATTTGTAGGTTTTCCTTCCTTCTTTAGTTGCTTTTTTCGCTCTTTCACCTAAAAAGAATTTTTTTTTCATCAAAAAATTGAGAATCCCCATTAAGCTGCACACACAGGACATGAGTTAGGTATAACAAAAGGTTTGCATGGGGGAAAACAAAAATGAGCCTCTTCCCCTCCCCTCCACAACAGCAATGCAGTTAAAGGAGAACTGGGAACCAGGGGTCCTTCCTCTAACCTCATCTAAAATCCAATCCGCCAGGAAGGACGCAAGAGGACCGGCAGGGAAGTTGTCCCCAACTCATCAGATCCTAGGCCAGATCCTAAGAACCTTTGATACGTTGAACAGATTACCCATTAATCTTTGTGGTTTGTAGTTACGTGTTCATAGCAAAGAAACTACATTTGTCAAGTTTTAGAAAAAGCTACAGAATTTGTGGCATTAAAGGTTAACTGTTTTCTGGTATTTCAACAACTACATTATTGATCATTCTTACTGTGAAACCTCCTTAAACCAACAGTTTTCATACCACATGAACTGATTTTTTAAATCACGTTGGCCAGCACTGAGATCTAAAAAAAATTTAAATATACCCATTCACTTGAGAATGTCATTTCTCTATTAAATAACCATTTACTACTGCTCCAGCAAAGAGCCAGCGCCTGCCAAGCTCAGAACAGCCCTACTGCCCCCTTGTGGCCAGAAAGCCTGAGGACGGCTCCCTTGTAGGCAAAATCCACAGGAAAGTAAATACCACAATGATTTAAGGAGAACTGGTCAGGCAGGCCCTTTTCTGACTTCTACCAAAATTTGGCCTACAGGTTCCACTTCCAACACATGACCAGCAAGACAGAGTTATGGCCATCGTCTCTTTTTACCCATTTTCACCATCTACATTGGACTTTTTATTACTATTACTGGTTATACAATTCTATTTCAGATTGCAAAGCTCTTCAAAGAAAAGGTCACACCCATATTCACTCCCAATTGAAACAGCTCTTACAAATGGCCTCACGATTCTTGCCCCAGCAAGTAAAAAATAAAAACAAAGACCCTTCTTACTTCAAGCAGGCCATCTTAACCCTTCCCACCACTCAGGAGAGGTAGGTAACGCAAAAAAATAAAGCCAGCTATAACTGAACTTTAGTCGATCCTTCCCAACAGTTATTAATACGGACAGACTCCTCCCCTAATTAAAAAAAAAAAATTTACTCGTATCCCCTTGCCAGTCCTTCCTCAAGCCCACGTTCCAACCCCTTCACTGTGACAAGAATAAAAATCCCGGGTCAAACATCACCATGGCTGCTCCACTCTCTGCTCTCAGAGATGGGAAATGTGACAACAGGTGACAGGAGGGGAAGAAAGCCCGCTCTCCACAGCACGCGGCGGGGAGGGGAAGAGGTGGCAGTGGCCTCCCGGCCACTCCGCGCCCCGAGCTCTAAGGCACAGCACTGCTCACGAGCACCACGGCAAAGTTAACAGAGCCACGTACGTGGTCACAGGTGACACCAGGAGGTGTTGCCATGTTAACACTGACCCTCCTGCAGGGTGCCCAAGGCTTGCTAATACTTCCTGTAAACACAGCAGCACTATAAATACTTACAGTGTGTTCCACGTATTCTTTTCCTGCCTGAATTACATCCAGGGCCCTCTTCTTTTGTTCCTGATCCAGTAGCAACTTGTAAGCTTTGTCCACAGCTAATGCAAAACATTGAAATTAACTGTTTCTGCAAACACCCTCTGAAAATCTGAACTATACTCAGGCAGCGTAAATGGCCTGTGCCATCTAAAAGCATTCCCTACTTCGTTAAATTATTTATTGTTGTTAAACTAATTTTAAAACATACAACCATAGCAATGACTTTCCTTGAGAGCCTGGGAAAAAATTAAATATACCCTCAAGACTACATACACCACATCTAGATTTAATTCAGTGACAAAATACTCCCAATTATTTTGCTGTTGTTGTTGTTCAAAGAAGAAAAATGATCCTAGGCAGTAACAGTCTTTGTTGGCACATACAAGTTTTAACAAGGCAAAGTTAAGATCTAGGTCTTAAACACAACATTCTGCTTTGCAATGACAACTGTTCTACTGAAAAACCACAGCTTCTTCATCACCAGAGGACAGAACTGTAACATTCCTTTCTTGATCCAGGACAAGGAACTGTTAGTCTCTAGCACTGGTCAAGTATTAGGCAGGAGCAGGTAAATTTACAAATACCTTCAAAAGCCTTTTGCGCTCTGTCGGCGTCATCTTGGTTTTTGTCGGGATGCACCAATATGGACAACTGCAGCGAGAGGAGAGGTAGGCTCATCAGTAAGAGGACGCTCAGGAACTCTCCACCGGCGCCATGCTTCCTCCCAACCAAGGCTCTCAAGTTATTACAGCAAAAATGACGGTCAGCCAGAAGCATTTTTTACAAATTTAAGTATCATAAAATGTGTAAAAATACTGGTTCTTAAAATTCAAGCACCAAAAGGCAAAATGCTGGAAAACATTTAGGATTTTAATCACAAAGCTGAGAAGAAATATAAGCCCGGCATTACGAGGATGCTGTGAGGATGAAGAGCCTAAGAAGCACCAGGGTCCTATTATGTTCCTTATACCGACGAGCGCTAAGAAGGCTAAAGCAGGTATGAGACACCATCTCTTTCCTAAAACAACTTTTAATTTAAAGTAGTGGTTCTCCAAGGGCGGGGGGTGGGGCAGATAGATTAAATAGGTAATGGGGATGAGGAGCGCCCCTTGTGGTGACAAGCACCAGGTGATGTAGGAGACTAAATCACTATCTTGTACGCTTGAAATGAACAGTGCCCTGTATGTTAACTGGAATTAAAGAAAAACATTAAGTAGTGGTTCTTAGTTCTGGCTATGCTCCAACCCTGTAAAGCTTTTTTAAAATGTAGGTCTACTTTCTACTTTCACACCCTCTGAATCAGTCTCTGACATCTGTGCTTTTTCTTGAGAGAGAGAGAGAGCACTCGCGTGCAAGACCAGGGGAGGGACAGAGAGAAAGGATGAGAGAGAATCCCAAGTAGGCTCCTCGCTGTCAGTGCAGAGTACGACATGGGGCTCAGTCCCACAAACCGTGAGATGATGACCTGAGCCCAAATCAAGAATCAGACATTTGAATGAGCCACCTATACGCTCCTGGAATCTGTGCTTTTTAAACTTCTACTGAATTAACCTCTACTTGGTAACAGGTGACAGTGTTGTGCCCAAGTTTGTAAAATCGCCCCAAAACAAGCACCAGAGACTGCTAGGGAGACCGAGTCACGCCTGGAAAAGCAAAGTGCCTTTATTACGGGCTTAAACTCGGGCTCATGGTCTCCACCCTACCCGCTGGCCATGTGGAGAGAGCCCCGAACAAAGGCAGGGCAGGGCTTTTTATGCCTTTGGGAGGGGGAGTTACAGGAAATGACGACAGGTGTACAGTGATCCAATCCCTACCCCCCCATCAATACTGGCAGTTGTGGGAGCCAATCACATTTGGAGTATTGACCAATCAGAGTGGGCCTAGGACCCCCACGTGGGGCGTGCCTAGGGCCGCCCTTAGAAAGGTCAAAGGTATCGGCCAGCCTCTCCTGATTGGGCGGTTTAAGGTGCGCCCTTTCAGGAGAAGCCGGCGCCTTCCCCTGTAAGTACAGGGGAAGGCTGGATAGGACCTGGGGCGGGCGGGGGGATCGCATTTCCACCGCGGCGATGCGCCGTGACCGGCTCCGGGACGGCTGGGAA
Organism: Helogale parvula; assembly: GCA_004023845.1. Lineage (NCBI taxonomy): Eukaryota > Metazoa > Chordata > Mammalia > Carnivora > Herpestidae > Helogale > Helogale parvula. The sequence continues at coordinate 750 of PJEM01010653.1, read as the reverse complement.
GGCCCGGTGGGGAAGGCCGGACCGGAACTGCGTACTTACAACAGTAAGGAATTAGTGTCAATTTTGTTAGGTCTGACAAGTAGTTATGTAAGAAAATGTCTTTTTTTTCTTTCTTGGGGGAGGGAGATACATGATGAAATATTTGGGGTAAAGTATCATGACGACTGTAATTTACTTCACAACAACTCAGCCAAAAACATAGTTACTGAAGCAAACTCTTGCCTACAGATGGTGAGTACAGAATAGATTGTTCATTGCTCTATTCTTTTTAAATATAATTAAAAATTTTTATAATGGGGGCACCTGGGTGGCTCAATCAGTTAAACATCCAATTTCAGCTCAGGTCACCTCACAGTTCGTGGGTTCGAGCCCCACATCACATTCTGTGCTGACAGCTCAGAGCCCGGAACCTGCTTTGGATTCTTTGTCTCTCTCGCTCTCTGCCCCTCCCCCACTTGTGCTTTTTCTCTAACAAATAAATAAAACAAACAAAAATTTTAATGTTATATAATGGCAAATGACTAAGTAGGCAAAGATAAAAAAACACTTGGCTTAATAGATCAGAAGATGATTATGAGTCAGCAATGTGGGGGCAATTACTGTATTGACGAAGCAGGCCTAATATTAGATACTAATGGAATGCAGGAGCTGAGAATTATATTCTGCACAGGTCAGACGCTATTAAAATATGAAGTACATAAGAGACATAAAAAAGTTGAGGATGGGGCGCCTGGGTGGCTCAGTTGGTTA
>PJEM01010652.1:46728-60603 GCA_004023845.1 Helogale parvula | reverse complement strand
ATTTTGAATGACAGGCTTGCTGGATTAAGGATTCTTGGCTGCATGTTTTTTCTGTTCATCACATTGAAGATTTCCTGCCATTCCTTTCTGGCCTGCCAAGTTTCATTAGATAGGTCTGTAACCACTCTGATAGGTTTTCCTTTGTATGTGAGGGCCCTTTTCTCCCTAGTTGCTTTCAGAATTCTCTCTTTATCTTTATATTTTGCCAGTTTCACTATGATATGTCGTGCCGACGGTCGATTCAAATTATGTCTTAAGAGGGTTCTCTGTACCTCTTAAATTTGAATGTCTATTTCTTTTCCCAGACTTGGGAAATTCTCGGTTATAATTTGGTCTAGTATCCCTTCAAGATTTTTCTCTCTGTCTTCCTCTTCAGGAATTCCTATGATACGAATGTTGTTCCATTTGATTGTATCACTCAGGTCTCGAATTCTCCTTTCCTGCTCCTGGATCAATTTCTCTCTCTTTTTTTCACCTTCCTCTTTTGCTATAACTATATCTTCTAATTCACCTATTCTTCTCTCTGCCTCATCAATCCTTGAGGTGGCTACCTCCAGTTTGTTATTCACCTCATCTATAGCCTTTTTTAGCTCATTACACCTATTTTCAAAGTGCCTAGTCATTGTCTCAGTTGCTTCTTTGATGCTTTTTTCAACCCCTGTGATTAATTTTATGACAAGTTTTTAAAATTCTTGATCCGATATGTTGTCTAGATCTGCCTTGATTAGTTCTGTGGCTGTGACTTCTTCCTGGAAGTTCTTCAGGGGAGAGTTCCTTTGTTTTGTCATTTTTGCTAGTTTTCTGTCTCTTGTCAGCTTTAAAAAGCTCATTGTGCACTGTGCACCTGTTAATATTGCTCTGTTAAAGGAGGCTTATTGACTGTCCAGGGTCTGTCGTTTCAGGAAATATTCTTTTAATGGTGTCTCTCAGTTTCTCTTGTTATGCCTTTGAATATTTTATTTCCCTATTCAGTGATATTTGGGACTCGCCAACATGCACTCTTTGGCTTGTTTCTTGGCGTAGCCCTATGAAGGAAAACATACAGACAAACACAGAAGGAACAGAAGCACACAAACGCACAGACAAATCAAACAAACAAACAAATTGAAAGGGGGAAGGGAAAGAAAGAAAATGGAGAGGAAAGAGACAAAAAGAAGAGAAGAAAAAAATAATAAAGGGGTCAGAGACAACAAAGGACAATGGACCGTCTAAAAGTGTATGAGTAAAAATTTGTTAAAAATTTAAGTAAAAAAGGTAATAATAATAAAAGGTAAGTACAAAGAAAAAGGAAGGAAAAAAAAAGCAGCAGCTCCCCCTTGCAGATAGGAGTGGTTTGGAGTGGTAGGTCTCGGAGGCTGCTCTCAGAGGCTCCGCCTTGGTGGCTGCAGAGAGTAAAATGGCAGCATTTTACAGCGGAGAGTAAAATGGCAACGGAGCGTGGCACTGTACCCTGTAGGCCACTCTAATGAGTCCAATCTCCTTCTGCTGCAGCTGAGCCAAGTTGTATTTTCCAGGCCCGCCTCAGTTCAACTTCCTAGTCCATGCACTTTTATGCTATCACAGATGAGATGTACTTGCTTTGGCAGCTGTTTTTTTAGGGAGAGGGATATTTCTTTTGGCTCAGGCCGGGATTTCGGCTGCCCCTGCCTGAGGGGAGGTGCGCAGCAGGACGTGTAGTGCACACCTTCCCAGACACCGCTGCGGACTCCCAGCCCGCAGTCGGATCACAATTGCGTTGGGGGAGGGATGAGTTTCTCTTGGGGCCTGCTGGGAATCACGCTGCTACTGCGAGCTCCTGCCGGAGCACACGCCCTGGCCTCCACCGCCGCCAACTCCCTGCCAGGATCGCATTGGGGAGGGGGCTATTTCTTCCGTTGGCACCCGGGATTCACGTGGCCAATGCTAGAGGTGAGATGCCCCGTGGAAATGAGGTGCCTGTTCCCACTCCCATAGCCAAGGTTGAAGTGAGCGCCCCTGGGGCCCCTGCCATGGCCGCCAACTTCCTGCCTGAATGGCCCAGAGCTGGAAATTGTTCTTTCCCTTGTGCCACCCGGATTCGGGATTCGCGCTGCCTAGCAGTTATTTATGGAGTGGGAGTTTCTCTCTCCGAGCACAGTTAAATGTTCTTTATCTCTTCCCCAAAGACAGTACTATGAGTGTGTTCAGTCTCTCTGTCTCTTCCCTTTGTCTCTCGGGCTCCGTGTGCTTGCCCCGTGTTGGGCTGGGGCTCCCACCTCCCCTGCCCATCTCGGGCTGGCCCGTTTTCCAATCTCCCCAGTTCGCACTTACTCACTCAGGTATCTTTGAGGTTGTCTTCTTTCTAGAGTCCGTATTTTCTCCTTCCGCTCTTGCAGATGGGAGTAATGTCCTTCTCAGTTCGACTGATGGGGCAGACGAAGTTTACAGAGCTCCCTTCCTCTCCACCATCTTGGGTCCTCCTCTGTCCTTCATTTAATAATTTATCAGTAGGTACTTTCCATGCTTTTTAAAATAGCTTTATTAAAATATTATTCTCATACCATACAATTTACCCATTTGAAGTTTACAATTCAATATTTTTTTTGTATATTCAGAGAACTGGGCAACCAACACCACAATCCAATTTTTAAGAAACATTTTTGTTCTCTCTAAATGAAAGGACATTCTTATATACATTAGCAATCATATCTCCTTCCCTACTACAATCTCTTATCTCTTAGAATCCATTAATCTATTTTCAGTCTCTATAAATTTGACTATTCTTGAGATTTCATATAAATAGAATTATATAACATGTGATCTTTTGTGACTGATATCTTCTACTTCACATGTTTCCAAGACTCATACATGTTGTAACACCAGAACTTTATTTCTTATTGCCTAATAATATTTCACTGTAGGGATATGCTGCATTTTATCTATCTCTTCATGAGTTGATAGACATTTGGAGTTTGGGTTTTTGTTTTTGTTTTTTACTTTTTAGCTATTATGAATAACATAGCTATGCACGTTAACATACTAGTTTTTGTGTAGACATATATTTCTCTTAGGTATATATTTGGTTAGAATTGATGACTCAATGTTTAACTTTTGGGGGAACTGCCAGACTGTTTTCTAAAAATGCCTGCACTATTTTACAATCCCATCAGCAGGGTCTAAGTGTTCCAGTTTCCCCAATTTTTTACCAACGCTTATTATTTGCTGTCTTTTTTTATTATAGCCATCTTGTTGGGTATGAAGTGACATCTCATCATAGTTTTTATGATCATTTCTGTAATGATTAATGATATTGAGCATCTTTTTGTGTGATTTGGCTGTTTGTATATCTTCTGTGAAGCAATGCCTATTTAAATCCTCTGCTCTTTTAAAAAACTGGGTTGTCCCTTTACTTTGCATTGTAAGAATTATCTATGTATTCTGTATACAAGCCCCTTATGAGATCTAATTTTAAATATTTTCTTCCATTGCATGGGTTGCCTTTTTAACTTTCTTGATGGCCTCATTTGTGAAGATGAAGCTTTTGTTGTCACATTTATAAAATCATTGCTTAACCCAAGATCACAAAATTTACTCCTATGTTTATAGTTTTAGTTCTTACATTTAGGTCTATGATCTAAATGTGAATTTTGAATTAATTTGTATGTATTATGTGAGGTAGGATATGCTCTTTTGCTATGAACATTCAGTTGTCACACCACCATTTGTTGCAAAGACTCTTCTTTCCTCATGGATGTCTTTGCATCCTTGTCAAAAATCAATTGACCATAGATGTAAATGGTTTATTTCTTGACTCTCAATTCTATTCTAATGATTTATATATCCATCCTTAGGCCAATGCCACACTTTTTTTTTAAGTTTATTTATTTACTTTATGAAAGAGACCATGTGAGGGGCGCCTAGGTGGCTCAGTCGGTTAAGCATCCAACTTCAGCTCAGGTCATGATCTCACAGTCGTGGGTTCAAGCCTCACATCGAGCTCTGTATTGACAGCTCAGAGCCTAGAGCCTACTTCAGATTCTATGTTTCCCTCTTTCTCTGCCTCTCCCCCACTCACTCTCTCTGTCTCTCTCAATATAAAATAAAGACATTAAAAAAATTTTAAGGGGTGCCTGGGTGGCTCAGTCGGTTAAGCCTCCGGCTTCGGCTCAGGTCAGATCTCACATTCGTGGGTTCGAGCCCCGCATCAGGCTCTGTGCTGACAGCTAGCTCAGAGCCTGGAGCCTGCTTCAGATTCTGTGTCTCCTTCTCTCTCTGCCCCTCCCCCTCTCATGCTCTGTCTCTCTCTGTATCAAAAATAAATAAAACATTAAAAATTTTTAAAAAAAATTTTTTTAAAAGAGAGAGAGACCACGTGAATAGAAGAGGAGCAGAAAGAGAGGGAGACAGAGAATCTCAAGCAGGCTCCACACTGTCAGCATGGAGTCCTCCCTAATGCTTAGACCCATGAAACCATGAGATCATAGTTAAAGCTGAGCTAAAACCAAGAGTCAGATGCTTAACCAACTGAGCCACTCAGGTGCCCCAGTACCACATTGTCTTGATTCCTATAGCTTTGTAGTAAGATTTACAATGGGAAAGTGAGAGGATTCCAAGTTGCTTCTTTTTCAAGATTGTTTTGGCCATTCCCAATCTCTTGCATTTTCATATAAATTTTAAGATCACTTCACAATTTCTGAAAATATCATTATCATTATTTAACCAATAGTGTCAATAGTGAATTTCATTCTTACAGACTTGACCATCATCAGTTCCATGAATTTTTTCAGAAATAGAAGTCGAATATTCTAACTTGCCATGCTGTGCAAGCATTCTGGTAATCTTAACAGTGGTCAAGTTTCACTACAAATGTTTGAGCTCAGGGCCACGATTGAAATTTTTGTGAATGAGAACTGCCCTCAACCACTCCTATGGAAGGCTGAATGGCTTTTGGAATGCAGAATGGCTAATGGAAATTAGCTTTTGCTGCAGACTTGATAATTGTTTCTTAACAAATTTGTTAGCAAACTAGAAGATAAAATTGCAAGACGATACATGTACTTATATGCAAAAATTACACTCAGGTAAAGTGTATTTTCTATAACAACTAATATGTCAATTATGGGTAATGTCTTGGGCTGCTTTATATACTTCCCCTGCTGCCATAAGTTAAAACAAGAATTAAGATATTCATCCCCATTCATATTAGCACCAGATGTATTTTTCCAGTTCAAACTACAGTTCCAGTATTGTGTTTCAGACCTCAGTGAATGCAAACAAAATGCAAAAAAATGCAAAAACCTATTCCAAAATACATTTAACTGCAATGGGGAGCTTCCACATAACTTTTAATTGGAAGTAATTAATTGTTGTAATGGAGTGGTACACTAAAAGCAAATACGAAAAGAATTTAATAGAATTCTATAAAATTCTACTAGAAGATGCATATCCTCAGTTAAAATTATTAGCTTATATTGGGAGGTATGAACTTTCTTGGTGATGATTGTGTTGCAGGATTTTTTATACCTCAATACCTGGGATTCATTGTCTCGCCGCTTCAAAGAATGAAAAAGTGGACACAAAATAAAATGATCAGCAGGCAAACGTTTATTAAAGAGTAGAAAAGTAGAAAGTAAGAATAGTATGAAAGCTCTCTTTGCAGAAAGGGGACATTAGAAAGTGAATACCCACCTACCATAGGCAAGGGACTTCGTTTTATAAGGTTTTGATCACTTTCTCATTCCCTTCCCCCTTGTTTCTTTTCAGGTTCTACCCTTAATGGCTTGATAACTCTAGGTGTTGGGCTGTTGAATCCTGATTGGCTCTATTTCATTGTGTGAGGAATAGACTATGGTCAGACTGTCCCTCATACAACACAAGTTTCATGGTTTTCTCATTTTAGTTAGGTATTTTATTTATTTATTTTTGAGAGAGAGAGGGAGTGCATGAGCAAGCGAGCAGGTGAAGGATAGAAACAGAAAGAGAGAAACAGAGAGAGAGGAAGATAGAATTTCAAGCAGGCTCTACGATTTCAGAGCAGAGTCTGATGCAGCACTTGAACCCATGAACTGTGCGATTATGACCTGAGCCAAAATCAAAAGTTGGATGCTTCACTGACTGAGTTAGGTATTTTGATTGTCAAATTCCTGAGGAGAACCTGAGGGGGAAGTAGGTGGTGTCTGTTTCATTCTTAAGAGGAAGTTTACAACTGGGGGAGTTTGCTTGGGGTCTGACATTCCCAGAAGAAATGTCTTAAAATGTGTTTTTCCCCACTCAGGACCTCAGGTCCTAACTTTTCCCTCTCTGCTTACTGAATCCCATCTTTCCCTATCATAATTGTACAATGTTGTGAATATACTAAAAAACAAGTACACTTGAAATGATTTAAATGGTGAATTTTATCTCAGTTAAGAAGATTATAAACTCATGGCTTAATATCAGTATATGATAGTAATTATTGGTGTAAAAGACATTTTCAAATCTGGAATATATAAAACCTTGTTGCAGGTCATCATTTACGAATGAACATCTGCAAATGATTTTGATGGTAGGGAAAATTTTGAACTCCAATTAAACAAGATCTTAGTTTTTAAAATTCTATTCTCATTAGTAGAACTGTCTTACAAAAAGATATATTCAATTATTATTAATATATTTTCAACTTTATGAATAAAAATTTTGTGAAAATTTATTTTCTCTTTTGCTATATAAGAACTACATAATATCCTCAATTTTACCTTTTGACCTACAAAGCCTCAACTGTTTACTATGTGACCCTTTAACAGAAAATGTTTGTCAACCTTGCTCTTAGTAAATGGATTAATGATATTTGCTAGCAGTGGAGTTTCTTATCTATGGAATGCTTTTAATTGTATATCTTTGATTTAAGAATGCTTATGGCAAACAAACCTAGAATCTATGGATGTATAACTTTTTAGAAAAGGTCATGCAAGTTAAAAAAAAAACAGCTCTGAGGTATAAAATGGAGATGTGTCACAACTTAAAAACTCCTCACCGTGTGAAGTGACCCTCAAACCTCATTTAGAGGCCTCACTTACTCTAGAACACAGAGTACCTATATGATCTGAGAAGAGAGGACATACAAAGACAACAAAATGCCCTACACCTCCCCTTACTTGACCTGTGCCTCTTGAAGGCTTGTATCATTGAAATGATTAATAAAGTTTAATAAAGTTTGATGCTAAATAAGATCTCTGATATTTGTGAGTCAGATATGACAGCCCAGTCCCATGTGTGAGCTCAAATATTCTTCGTATATTTGAAAACCCAAAGTAAGTTTTCAAAGATCCCAACAAGCGATTTTGGCAAGACCGTCCAAAATATTATTTCATGTTTGAAATAGAGAATGATGGATTTTCTTAAAGTAGATAAAAGACCTAAATTTATTATAAAAATTATTTAGTGTGATTTAGTAAGGAGCATATATTACCTTCTGCTCAACCGTCTACGTATTTCTTGAAGTCCCTTTGCGCTCACTACCTTCTGTAGTTAAAGTTTTATTACCTATAATTAAATATCTTTTCATAGAAACAAACCAATATATGCAAGTAATAAGGATACTAAGACCAAATGTACCATATCATCTGTGTATAGCAAAAATTAAAGTTGAACGTTTCAACCCTGTTCTATCTAAATTATCATTTGTTTCATCAGGTTTTGAAAAATGATTATCCCTTAAAATTTTTTTGAAATGTATTTTTGCCATTGGGATATATTTTTCCTCCATTCTTTATGGTACAATTCTTAAAGTTAAACCAAAGAAAATCTCCCACCTCAAAACTCTAGATTTTCAGAAAAAAAAATAAAGCAAAATAAAACTTTAAGCAATTCTTATTGATTTCCTTTGGAATATTTTGGTCCTGATGAGATCTACTATTATTAATGCCTTTTACAACTTTATCCTGTGAAATTCTGTTTGCATAAATTTATAATGTTTCTACACTGGTTTTTAGACTCTTCATAACTGACTGACAAGAAAAAACTTGGAAAAATGGAAAACTGTTTTACACTATTTCATTTTATAAGGGACAACTCATTGCAAATCAGTCCTTTCATGGAAACGTGACATCCTCAAGATGATGAAATTGAAAGATTTTGAATCAAACAAAAATGAGTACTAAAGTGGTCAGTGGAAAAAAGAGAAGAAGCATTTAGTAAAAGTACTAGTTGAGTGGCTAGTGCCATTATGAAACCTATAGTCGTAAATGCATTATGTATCCTTTTTTGTTTTTGTTTTTAAGGAAAAGCATTAATGTTGGGGCTACGTCCAGAATAGCAGCGTCTACATGGGCTTTCCCTCTTCCTACAATTTCAGAAAATATTTGATAACTACTTGAGAAAATGCAGAAGACCTTGCAAACAGATGACATTACCAATACCCAAGCTCTTAGAAAAGGAAAGAGGAAAAGGACAGAGACAATGGACTCAGAAAATGCAAATAGTGACATGGAAAAAGGACAGGTTGGTGTTCTGTTACCTCGATGTCATTTTTGTATCTAGCTTCAGCATAGTTCCATAATTCTTTTTATAATTTATTACTTTAGTACTTTCCCCTCTTTATTAACTTATGCTTCCCTATAATTCTTTATTCAACTAAGGGAATAAATGCCATGTTCTCTTTGTTATGCTGAACAAGTTGAGTGAGAAACTTACTCAAAAGTCATTTTACCTGCTTCTGTATAATTATGACCAATTATGCCATTGTTCAAAATTTACTTCATATTCTTGAAAATGAAAGAGCAGCAAACTGTCAGAAACTATTTTTCCTCTCAAAAAGTACTGAAGAAATTGAAATATCTCTTCTTTAAGATTCACTGTTTCTTTTCTTTTATAACTCCAATTTGTGGCCCATATTCATCACTGGTTTGGTCTAGGATCCTTTCTTATTTTTATTTGTTTATTCCTTTTTGATTGGAATTCCCCACTCCCATAATCCTTTTATGCTTTGGACAATCCATCAATGTGTTTATTCTGAATCTTTTTATTTGTGTGTCTTTGCAATATATATATATACGTGTATGTCTTTGTAATACATGTAGTGTTTTTATGCATGTATTCTTGGATAATTTTTTAAATACATACTATACATTCTCATAGCTTAAAATATTTTTTAGTCTTCCAGGGATGGCGTCTAGAGTCATTCAGGATGGTCCGGCATTTGAGACACTGTCATAGGCATACAACACAGTCTCTAGCAAAACTAGGCTCTTTCAAAGCCCTGGTAATAGAATTGTTTACCTTTATACTAAGAAAGTTAGTAAATTACCAAAATTTGCCTGTGGTGCACTCGGACCATCTTTAAGGAGTTGTTTGTGCTGTGAGGCTTAAAGTTCTTATGAGAATGAAATGAAAAAACAAGTCAGCAGGGCCCACGGTGGTTCCACATGTGCTAAATGTGTGCTTGACAGGGTCAGGCATATTTTCTTTATTGAGGAGCTGAAAATCATTGTGAAAGTGTTGAAGGCACAAGAAGAGTCAGAAAGCGAAATAAAAAATAAAGCATTTCTGAGTTTAAAAATATATATCAAAAGGATTAAATATATATTATATATAAACATATATACACATACATTTATGTATATATATACACATAAATATACAAAAATATACATATGTCAGCACAGAGCCTGACATGGGACTCGAACCCACGAACCATGAGATCATGACCTGAGCTGAAGTAAGACACTTAAAAGACTGAGCCACCCAGGCACCCCTATTTATTTATTTTGAGAAAGAGAAAGAGAGAGAGAGAAAAAGGGAGAGAGAAAGAGGGAGGGAGAATATGAATGGAGGAAAAGAAGGAGAGAGAGAGAATCCCAACTACACTCCACCCTGTCAGCACAGAGCCCATGCAATGAGGAGCTTGAACTCATTACCTGTGGAATCATGACCTGAGCCAAAAGGAAGACGAGTCAGACACTTAACTGACTGAGCCACTAGGCTCCCCTTTATTTAATGTTTTATGAAGATCTTTTTCACTAGTATATAAAGAACTTTCTCCCTTTCTCTCTGACCCTCCCCTGCTCGCACTGTCTCTCTCAAAAATAAATAAAAGACATAAAAAAAATTTTTTAATGTTTGTTTAGTTTTGAGAGTGGGGGGGAGGGGCAGAGAAAGAGAGAGAGAGACAGAGGATCCAAAGCACAGAGACTGATGTGGGGTTAGAACTTATGAACCATAAGATCATGACCTGAGCTGAAGTCAGATGCATAACCAACTGAGCTACCAGGTGCCCCAGAACTTTCTCTTTTTTACAACTCCATATTATTCCACTGTGTCTGTATACCAGTCTTTACTTACCAGTCCCCTATGATGGAGATGGCTTGTTTCCAATCTTTTCCTTTTTGTAAATCACACTGCATTGTACAACCTTATGGATACATCATTCAGTAGTATATTGGTATCATAATATATACTTCGATCTGTGTCAGATTTTTCAATCAGCACCGTTTTTAACCTCTATCTATATTGCTATTCTACATCTCCAATCCATTGTATCTAACTACTGCATAACACCAGATTTTACTTATCCTTTTCTCCAATGATGATTACCTAAATTTCCTGCACCATCTTGCTACTACAAACAATGAAAAAAAATATATCCTCATACCTGTCCTTTTAAGACACAATGTGAAGGTTTCTCTGGAGTAAACTCATCGGAAGGGAGATTTATGGCTTACAAGTTATATGTTTGTATATCATAAGATTACTTTCCAGAACATCCACATCGGTCTACATGCCCAGAAGCAGTACATGAGGGGCTCCGATATTTGTACTTCCCTTTCAACACTTAGCATTTGTATTCATATTTCATATTTTTGGCAATGATGGGAGAAAATGACATCTTTTTTTCAATTTATTGGTGCAGATTTGGGGGAACTCAGTAGTTCTTGAGGGGTAAAAAAGTCACATGATCTTGCAGGCTAGTGTTGTGATTTCTTTAGCAATTTGTTTTTTTCAAAAAGTGAATAGCTTTTCAAGTTACTTATTTGTAATTTGTTCCACGGCTAGTCACTACAGCCAGAGATTTTGGACCAGAGATCTGGTCATAAATAAGCCTGAAAACTCTCATCTTTTATTATGGCAACTACGTTCAGCCTCTTTTCTCTCCAATTTGTGGCAGTTATTTAATGGCCATGAGAAACAAGCTCAAAGGTAACACATGAAATCTGACGCTTACCATTGGGACAGATCTTAAGAGGTATCAAGAGAAGCTCTTGAGAAAGCCTTGAGGTCACAGTCTTACCTTCTGCTGTTTAGATATAGAAGTAATTGGCTTTTTCAAACCTTGAAGATTTAACATTATTGATTATCAGTAAATTTAGATTGTAGGCTGCATTCAGGTGGAAGGAGGTAAAAGGAGAAAATCTTCCTCTCTGCAAACTGGCCAGCTGACAAGAAGTCATTAGTACACACCAACATTTCTTTGTTTTCAAGGCTCAGTATACACGTGGTTTGTCTTCCAAAGTATTCGAGGTGACAGTTTTATCCAGTATGTCATGAGGTCTGACAAGAGTCAACAGCTTTCCAACATGTTATATCTCTGCTTTTTGGGACCACAACCTGATCTCTAAATAATTCAAACATATGTCAGGTTTTGGATATCTTGCTTCTAGTTACCAAAATCTGCATTAGTTATGATTCATGTTTCAAAAGCTATAACAAAGACCCAAATATAACAGTGGCTTATACATGAGGGAGGTTTACTTCCTTTTCACATAACAGCAGGGACAGTCCAGGCTTACTATGGCAGCTCCACAAAGTTGGGGATCTCTCTTATCTTGCTGGTCTACCTTACTCAGCACAGAGCCTCTATCTCTGGGTCCAGAGTGACTACTCCAGCTTCTACCATCATGCCTTCCTCTCTGACAGCAGACAAAGAATACAGGCGGTAGACATGCCCATTTCTTTTAAGGTCATGATCCAGTAGTGGTATGCATTGGTTTTCCTTCTATCTTATTGATGGACATTTAGTCACATAGCCACAGAGATGCGCAGGAGCCTGGGAGATGTAATCTTTAGCTGACAGCTACCTGCCCAACTAAAAACCTATCACTGTAAGAAAAATGGGAGAACACATACATGGAGAGAAGTAGCGGTCTCCGTCACTGTCCACTTTTCTATTGGACTCTTTTCTGTTGTTTTTCTTCTAGTCTATTCTAGAGGGTTTCCTGTTCTAGTCTTTGCATAAATACTGTACCTACTGAAGAAAGTTAGCCTCTTGTGGTTTTAGTTTTTGCAAATATCTTCTCTCAATCTGATATTTGTCTATTAACTTTATACTGTGCATTGATGATTACAAATAGATTTGCTTTTGTTTCATTTCATTTCTTTCTTTTAGGAATTTGCTAAAAATGGCAAGAACGAGACCACAGATTCTAATTTTTTCAAATTTCTCTCCATAGATTGTGTTACTCTTCAGTTTTCAAAAAAATCTTTCATTTTTATTTAACTAAGTCCATCATTTTTTTCTTTAAGATTTATATTGCTAATGTGAGTACATTAGCTAATTGCCTACATATGACATAGTAATTCTCACTAGTTTTATATAATATTTATGTCACATACACAGATATATAATAATGAAATATATACACATATACTTTTATATTTATAAAGTAAGCAATGAGGTTGAATGTATACCTTATAAATCATACAAAAATGTAATTGTATTTTCTATAACCGATCTTATTGGGCTTTCATTTCTCCATCTCTGCTTAATCAGAAAGAAAAAGGCTTCAACTTGCTTATTCACAGTGAATTACATTTAGAGTTTTCTAGTTTTTAAAAGTCCCGTAGTCACCTCAAGATTTAAGCCTTGGTGGATTCTAAAGTCTTACCCTCGGCCATTTTGTATTTTTTTTCCTGGAAACTGATCCAAGTTTCCAGGTCTTACATATCATCCCAGGAAGGATAATAGGTCTTCTGCTAATGTTCTAACTTTCCTGCTTGGTTCCTAAGTGTCCAGTAATATTATTATTGAGATACAGCCAATCCTTCCACTTCCTTTGGGGGTTCTGCTGGGACAGCAGCTAAAGTTTGCCATCCTGGCATGCACTGCCGTATTCTTGTTTATTTTGTTTTCATCAGGGTTAAGTGTACACTTTCATCTCCATCACCTATTTCATCCATCTCCCCACCCACCTCCTCTCCAGCAACCATCAGCTTGTTCTCTATAGTTAAGAGTCTCTTTCTTGGTTTCTAACTCTCTCCCTTTTTTTTTTTCCTTTGCTCATTTGTTTTCTTAGATTCCATATATGAGTAAAATCATACAGTATTTGTCATTCTCTGACTGACTTATTTAGATTAGCACTATACTCTAGCTCCATCCATGTCACTGCAAATGGCAAGATTTCATTATTTTTCATGGCTGAATAATATTCCATTGTGCATATATACCACATCATATTTTTTTCCATAATATTTTATTGTCAAATTTGTTTCCATACAACACCCAGTGCTCTTCCCCTTAAGTGCCCTCCACCATCACCACCACCTCTTTTCCCCCCTCTCCCTTCAACCCTCAACTCTCAGTTCATTTTCAGCATTCAATAGTCTCTCAAGTTTTGCATCCCTCTCTCTCCCCAACTCTCTCTCCCTCCTCCGCTCCCCCTGGTTCTCCATTAGGCCTCTCCTGTTTTCCTGCTAGACCTATGAGTGCAAACATATGGTTTCTGTCCTTCTCTGCCTGGCTCACTTCGCTCAGCATGACACCCTCAAGGTCCATCCACTTTCCTACAAAAGGCCATATGTCATTCCCTCTCATTGCCATGTAGTACTCCATCGTGAAAATATACCACATCTTCTTGATCCATTCGTCAGGTGATGGACATTTGGGCTCCTTCCATGTTTTGGCTATTGTTGATATTGCTGCTATGAACATTGGGGTACATGTGCTCC
>PJEM01010652.1:0-46628 GCA_004023845.1 Helogale parvula | reverse complement strand
AGTCTCTCTTGATACCACATCATATTTATTTATTCATCTATCAATGGACACTTAGGCTGCTCCCATAATTTGTCTATTGTCAATAATGCTGCAATAAACAGGGATGCATGTATCCCTTTGAATTAGTGTTTTCGTATGCTTTGGGTAAAAACCAGGTAGTGCTTTTATGATTACTGGATCTTAAGGTAGCTCTTTTTTAAATTTTTTGAGGAAACTCCATACTGATTCCACAGTGGCTGTGCCAGTTTGCATTCCCACCAACAGTACATGAAGTTTCCTTTTTCTCCACATTCTCACCAACACTTGTTGTTTCTTGTGTTTTTTATTTTAGTCATTCTGGCAGGTATGAGGTATATCTTATTGTAGTTTTGATTTGTGTTTCCATGATAATGAATGATGTTGAGCATCTTTTAATGTGTTTATTGGCCATCTGTATGTCTTCTTTGGAGAAATATTGGTTCATGTCTTCTGCCCATTTTTAATTGGATTATTTCTTTTTGGGATGTTGAGTTGTATAATTCTTTTTTCTCTTATTATTTTTTTTAGAGAAGGAGCAAGTGGGGGAGAGGCATAGAGGGAGAGAAAGAGAGAGATTGAGATCGAATCTTAAGGAGATTACATGTTCAATATGGAGCCTGACGCAGGGCTCAATCCAATG
This sequence comes from Helogale parvula, assembly GCA_004023845.1. Lineage (NCBI taxonomy): Eukaryota > Metazoa > Chordata > Mammalia > Carnivora > Herpestidae > Helogale > Helogale parvula. The sequence goes on along the minus strand of PJEM01010652.1, from coordinate 45,970 downwards.
ACCCTGGAATCATGACCTGAGCCAAGATCAAGAGTCAGGTCCTCAACCAACTGAGCCACCCAGGCACTCCTATAAGTTCTTTATATATTTTGGATACTAACTCATTATCGAATATGTCATTTGCGCATACCTTTTACCATTTAGTAGGTTGCCTTTCCGTTTTGTTGATTGTTTCCTTCAGTGTGAAGAAACTTTTTATTTTGATGTAGTCCCAATAGTTTTTTGTTTGTTTGTTTTTTCCTTTGTTGCAGGAGATATATCTAGAAACGTGTTGCGGGTCTGATATCAGAGAAATTACACTGTGCTATCTTCCAGGATTTTTATGGCTTTAAGTCTCACATTTAGGTCCTTAATCTAATTTTGAGCTTATGTTTGCATATGGTGAAAATGAGTGACCTAGTCTCATTCTTTTGTATGTAGCTGTCCAACACCATTTGTTGAAGATGTGGTCTTTTTTCCATTGTATATTCTTTCCTCCTTTGTCAAAATTAATTGACCATATAATTGAGGGTTTATTTCTGGGTTTTCTCTTCTATTCCATTGATGTATGTGTCTATTTTTATGTCAATACCATACTGTTTTAATTACTACCACTTTGTAATAGTAACTCAAAGTCTTTTCTTCTTTGGTTTTATTTTTATTTTTAATTATTGCTTTTAGGGCATTTGGGTAGCTCAGTTGGTTGAGCGTCTTTGACTACAGCTCAGGTCATGATCTCATGGTTCATGAGTTCGAGCCCCATATCGAGTGCACTGCTGTCAGTGCAGAGCCCACTTAGGATCCTCTGTCCCCCTCTCTCCGTCCCTCCCATTTGCACTCACTCAAAAGTACATAAACATTAAAAAAAAAAAAGATTGCTTTGGCCATTCAAGGCCTTTTGTGATTCCAAACAGATTTTAGGATTATTTGTTCTAGTTCTGCAAAAAATTATTTTGGCATTTTAATAGCAATTGAATTAAATCTATAGATTACTTTGGGCAGTATGGACATTTTAACAATATGTATTTTTCCAACCCATAAGAATGGAATGTCTTTCCATTTGTCTGCATCATCTTGAATATTTTTCATCAGTGATTTATATTTTTCAGAGTACAGGTATTTTACTTCTTTGGTTAAGTTTGTACCTCAATATTTTATCGGTTTTGGTGCAATCGTATATGGCATTGTTTTCTTTTTCTTTTTAATGTTTATTTTTGAGAGAGAAAAAGACAGAGAGGAGTGCAGGAGGGCCAGAGAGAGGGAGACACAGAATCTGAATCAGGCTCCAGGCTGTCAGCACAGCGCCCCACTTGAGGCTTGAACTCATGAACCATGAGATCATGACCTGAGCTGAAGTCAGAAACTCAACTGACTGAGCCACCCAGGCACCTCTATCTCTTTTTTTTTTTTTGGTTTATTTATTTTAAAAGAGACAGAGAGAGTGCAAGTGAAGGGAATGGCAGAGAGAGGGGGAGAATCCCAAGCAAGCTCTACTCTGTCTGTCAGCACAGAACCTGACACAGGTTTGATCCCACAAAACCATGAGATCATGACTTGAGCCAAAATCAAGAGTCAGCTGCTTAACTGACGAAGGTACCCAGCCACCTCTGGGATTGTTTTCTTAGTTTCACTTTCTGCTGCTTCATTTTTAGTGTAAAGGAATGCAACAGATTTCTCTCCATTGATGTTATATCCTGCAACTTCATGAATTCATTTATCCATTCTAGGAGGGTTTTTTTGGTGGTCTTGAGAGTGTTCTATAAATAGTATCATATCATCTGCAAATAGTGAGAGTTTTACTTCTTCCTTATCAATGTGGTTGTCTTTTCATTCTTAATGTTGTCTAGTTGCTGTGGCTAGGACTTCCAGTACTATGTTGAATAAAAGTGGTGAGAGCAGATTTCCCTGTCTTTTTCCTGATCTTAGGAGAAAAGTTCCCAGTTTTTCACCATTGAATATGTTGTTGGCTGTGCGTTTTTCATATAAGGCCTTTATTATTTTGGGGTTACCCTCTAGACCTATTTACAGAGGGGTTTTATCATAAATGGACATTGTACTTTGTCAAATGCTTTTTCCACATCTATTGAGATGATCCTATAATTTTTAGCCTTTCTTTTATTGATGTGGTGTATCATGTTGATTGTTTCACAAATATTGAACCACTCCTACATCCTGGGAACAAACCTACTTGATTGTGGTGAATGATTTTTTTAATGTATTGCTGGATTTAGGTTGTTAATATTTTGTTGAAGATTTTTGCACTGGGGCACCCGGGTAGCTCAGTTGGCTAAGTGGCCGACTTTGGCTCGGGTAATGATCTTGCAGTTCGTGGGTTCAAGCCCCGCATCGGGCTCTGTGCTGACAGTTCAGAGCCTGGAGCCTGCTTCAGATTCTGTGTCCCTTCTCTGTCTGCCCTTCCTCATGCTCACGCTCTATCTCTCTATCTCTCAAAAATAAGTAAACATTAAAAAAAGAAAAGAAAAAAAAGATTTTTGCATCTATATTCATGACAGATACTGGCCTGTAGTTCTCTTTTTCTGTGGTGTCTTTATTTGGTTTTGGAATCAAGGTAATACTGTCCTTGTAGAATGAATTTCATGTTTCCTTTCCTCTTCATGTTTTAGAATAGTTTGAGAAAAACGGGTATAAACTCTTGTTTAAATGTTTGGTGGAATTCACCTGTGAAGCCATCTGTTCCTGGACTCTTGTTTTTTGGGAGTTTTCAATTACTGATTCAGTTTCATTCCTGGTAATTTGCCTAAACAGGACAATTCTTGCTTTAGCTTTGGTACATTATATGTTTCTAGGAATTTATCCATTTCTTCTAGGTTGTCCATTTTGTTGGCATATAGGATTTCATAATGTTCTATTACAATTGTTTCTATTTCTGTGGTATTGGTTGATATTTCTCCTCTTTAATTAGTGATTTTTTAAACGTTTATTCATTTTCGAGAGAGAAAGACAGAGCAAAAGGTGGGGGGCGGGGTGTAGAGGGAGAGGAAGATCACAGAATCCACAGCAGAATCCAGGCTCTGAGCTGTCAGCACAGAGCCTGAGGTGGGGTTCGAACTCACAAATTGCAGGATCGTGACCTGAGCAGAAGACGAATACTTAACCAAATGAGCCACCCGGGTGCCCCTCAGTGATTTTGTTTATTTAGGGTCTCTCTCTCTCTCTCCCTCCCTCCCTCCCTCCCTCTCTCTTTTATGGGTCTGGATAAAGATTGTCGATTTGGTTATCTTTTCAAAGAATCAGCTCCTGATTTCATTGATCTGCTCTATTGGGGTTTTTTAGTTTCTATATCACTTATTTCTGCTCTAATCTTTATTATGTACTTCCTTTTTCCCGGGTTTGGGTTTGTCTGTTCTTCTTTTTCTGGATCCTTTAGGTGTAAGGTTAGGTTGTTTATTTGAGATTTTTCTTGCTTCTTGATGTAGGCCTGTATTGCTATAAACTTCCCTCTTAACACCACTTTTGCTGCATCCCAAAGATTTTGGACCATTGTATTTTCATTTTCACTTGTCTTTATGTAACTTTTTATTTCTCCTTGGATTTCTTAGTTGACCCATTCATTATTTAGTAGCATGTTATTTAACCTGTATGTATTATTTGTGCTTTTTCCAGATTTTTTCTTGTGGTTGATTTCTAGTTTCATAGCATTATGGTCAAAAAAGATGCATGGTATGATTTTGATTTTCTTTTTATTTTACTGAGACTAGTTTTGTGGCCTAATAATATGTGCTCTATTCTGGAGAATATTCCACGTGCACTTGAAAAGAATGTAGATACTGCTGTTTCAGGATAGAATGTTCTGATTATGTCTGTTAAATTCATCTAGTCCAGTGTGTCATTCAAAGCCACTGTTTCCTTGTTGATTTTCTGTTTGGATCTATCAATTATGTAAGTGGGGTGTTACATTAGTTACACTAGTAGTCCCCTACTATTATTCTATTACTGGCAATTATTTCCTTTATGTTTGCTGTTAACTGTTTTATGTATTTAGGTGTTCTGATCTTGGATGCACAAATATTTACAATTATTGTATCCTCCTGTTGAATTGTCCCCATTATTATTATATAGTGTCCTTCTTTGTCTCTTGTTACAGTTTTTGTTTTAAAACCTATTTTATCCTATATAAGTATTGCTACCCTGGGTTTCTTTAGACATCCATTTGCATGATAAGCATTTCTCCATCCCCTCACTTTCTTTTTTTGTTGTTGTTTTATAAGAGAAAGAGGGCACAAGTGACAGAGTGGCAGAGAAAGAGGGGAGAGAGAGAGAGAAGTGCATCTCACCCAAAGTGGGGCTCGTGTTCACCTGACACGGAGTTTGAGCTCACCCAATGTGAGACTCAAACTCACAAACCATGAGATATGACCTAAGTCGGAGTCAGATGCTTAACCAACTGAGCCACCCAGGTGCCCTCCATCCCCTCACTTTCAATCTGCAAATGTATTTTGGCCTGAAGTGAGTCTTTTTTTTTTCTTTAAAGAAGAGACTTTATTTTTGTTTTTAAAAATGTTTATTTATTTATTTTGAGAGAGAGAGCATGAGCAAGATAGGGGCAGAGCAAGGTAGGGGCAGAGAGAGAAGGGAAAAGAGAATCCCAAGCAGGCTTCAAGCCTAGTATGGAGAGGCCCAACGTTGGCTTCAATCCCATGACCACAAGATCATGATGATCAGATGCTTAACCAACTGAGCTACCCAGGCACCCCCGAAGAGTCTTTGTAGGCATAAAATAGATGAGTCTTGTTTTTTATCCTTTCTGTCACCTTGTATCTTTTGATTGGAGTGTTTGGTCCCTTTAAATTCAAAGTAATGATTAATAGATATGTATTTATTGTCACTTTTTAAAAATTCTTTGTAGTTGTTCCTATAGATTTTCTCTGATCCTTTCTTCTTTTGCTCTCTTTCATGGTTTGTTGGCTTTCTTTAGTGATATGCTTGGGTCCCTTTCTCTTTATTTTTTACAGATCTACTGTTTTTTATTTGTGGTTACCACTAGGTTTTTATATAACATTTACCTAGAGTAGTCTATATTAAGTTGATGATTGCTTAAGTTTGAAACCATTTTTACTCCTCTCCCTGTGTTTTAGGTATATAGTGTCATATTCTACATCCTTTCATTTTATGAATATTTTTGGCTGGTTTTTACAGAAATACTTATCTTTACTGCTCTTGTATATTTTTCTTTTCATACTCTCCTTTATTGTCTTTCCTTTACATTCAAAGGGAATATTTCTTGAAGGCTTGCTTAGTGGTCATGAACTCTTTTATTTTTTGTCTGAGAAACTTTTTATTTCTCCTTCCTTTTTGTATGACAGCTTCTCTGGATAGAGTTTCCTTGTCTGCAGCTTTTTCCTTTATAGGCATTTGAATATATCATGCCACTTCCTGCTGTCCTGCAAAGTGTCTGGTGAAAAAGCTATTGATAGCCTTACAGAGTTGTCCTTGTATGTAACTGTCTTCCTTTCTCCTGTGTCTCTAAAATCGTTCATTATTACTTTTTGCCATTTTAATTAATATGTGTCTTGGTATGAACCTCCTTAGGTTGAATTTGGGGGTTCGGGAGAATCTCTGTGCTTTTTGGATGTGGATATATGTTTCCTTCCCCAGATCAAGGAAGTTTTCAGCTATTATTTCTTCAAATAAATTTTCTGCCTCCTTTTCTCTCTCTTCGTCTTATGAGGTCCCTACAATGTGAATGGTATTATGCTTGATGGAGTCACTGAGTTCCCTAAGATTATTCTCAATTTGAGCAAAAGAGAGGAAAGAAAATTAGCTTTTCTTAACAAAATTAGCTTTTGCTCAGCTTGGTTACTTTCCATTACTTTGTCTTCCAGGTTATTAATTCATTCCTCTGCTTCATCTAGACTGCTATTCCATCAAATGTATTTTAAATTTCAATTATTTTGGTCTTGATCTGATTTTTTTTATCTCTGTGTTAAAGGTCTCACTGATGTCCTGCCCTTTTTTCTCAAGTCCCGTGAGTATCTTTATGATCATTACTTTATTATTTTATCTATCTATATATCAACTATCTATCTATTATTTTTAGAGATATTGAGAGAGCATGAGTGGGGGACAGGGACAGAGGGAGAGGGACAGAGAGAGAGACAGAGACAGAATCCCAAGCAGGCTCCATGGGCAATGCAGAGTCTGACACAGGACTTGATCCTATGACCCTGGCATCATAACCTGGGCTGAAATCAAAAGCCAGATGCTCAACTGATTGAGCTAGCCAGGCACCTCTGATCATTACTTTAAAATCTCTATCAGGAATATTACTTATATCATTTTGCTTAGGTCTTTTGCTAGAATTTGTTCTTTTTCTTTCATTTGGGACATATTCTTGCATCTCCTCATTTTAACTCTCTGTGTCTGTTTCTCTGTGTTAGGAAACTCAGCTACTTCTCTTGCTGTTAACAATAATAACCTTACAAAGAAGAGGTCCTCTACTGCCCTGTAGTGCAGTATTCCCTATTCCTCAGGGCCTGGCACTTCAGGGAGTGTCTCCTATGTGTGTTGCATGTGCTCTACTGTTAAATCTTGGCCTCTTGGTCCTTCAGTTCAGTTGTCTGCAAAGGTACTCTTTGCTTACTGTGGGCATTGTTTGGTCCCAAGCAGGGATGGGGCCTGCCACCTTCTATAAGGTTTTGGCATTGAGTGGTCTCTGTGTCTACACACTGAACTATTTCTGTTTCCCCAGTTTCCTCAGCACTTACCCATTTCCTGACGAGGACACAGGAACCATTTGGGTTCTCCAGCTACTTTATAAGAACTCTATAGAGTTTGGCTGCTCTCTCTGGTCCTGCTGTCTAGATACTAATCTTGGCCATTTCAAATTTATGACCCTGAGAGGCCCCATGTTGAACTGATATTAATGCTGGACATGATGCCTCTTTGGGGAGTTTTCAATGCACTGAAAAGGAAAGAGCCAACCCTGTTGCTCTAAGATTGCCCCTCACTTATCTGGATGTCTCTACCATATACCCTTACCCCTGTGATCCATCTCCCTTCCCCTCAAACAGTGGGGTCAGGAAGAGCAAAGACACTTGACTCTAATTTCCTGCCATTCCAGGTCCTTATTCCCTAGGCTTTTCCTGGCACCAAAATGTCTCTTCCCTTCTTATAAATAAAGAAACTTTCTTTATGTCTTTGTCTCTTCTATTCTAAAGTTTATTTTTAAAAACTTTTTACTTTTAAGTTTGGATCTTTATAAATTCGTTACCAAGGCAAATTTAGTAATTTGAGGAAATCCTTTTCTGTCTCAACACAGCCTGTGGTTTGCAACTCAAATGTGTATGTTTTCAGAGTATTATCTTGCTATTGAACTTAAAAATTATTTTTAAAACTAAAAGGAAAGCATGAATGTTTTTTCTAAGTGAATCTTCTTTCTCTTTTCTCTGATGCACTAAACCCCCAAATTTATAACAATCTCAACAAAGAGGCTGTGAGTGAAGAGTTAGGGGAGAAATGGAGTGTGGGGATGAGTTACAAAGGTTGAGTGGCAATCTGGTTGATCTTTCTCTGTTATACTATTTTTCTACTTTATATTCTTCACTGAAGTTAGAATCGTGATTTCTGCTATGTGAGAGATGTGTACGTGAAACTTTGATGTCTTCCCTTTTTCTGAGCTCTCCTAGAGAGGGGAAGACAAAGCTGAGGCGAGTTCAGTAGGGAGGACAACTCCTTGTCTGTAGCAGGAAATGCCCAGGAGATGAGGGATTTGTAGGTCTGATTAGGTCCCTTCAGCACACATATAATGGGATAAACCATTAAAGTCACTTTGAAGCTCTTTTTGTTGTGCCTGCCTTGTATTTTAGAGAGACCCATATTCAGGAAATGCCTTTCTGCCTGGTGAGAGTTCCAGTGAGGATGAAGAGCCTTTAGCAGAACTGTCAAAGGAGGAATTGTGCACGAAAATAAAAAGCCTGAAACAAAAACTAACAAACACCCGGAAAGAAAACAGCCGACTTCGACAGTCTTTGGTCATGCTTCAAGGTAAACTTTGAGAAAATTGACATTTTTAGATGAAAGGGAAAATATATGATGAGTGAAAATTATTGCAAATCAGCTGTCAAGAATGAAAAAGAAAATCACTACCTTAGAGAAAAAATCAAGCATCACATTTTTTAAAAATCTGTGATTTTCTAAGTACTCTATTGAAGCCTTTAGTTTATAGCTTAGAAAATTTTAGATTATTCCTACAAAATACCAAATGTTGTATTCATTTAATAGCATTCAATGGCTACTTATTGAACATTTAATAGAACCTACTCACTGTGGTAGGCCCCAGAAAGAAAAGATTACTGAGACAGAACAAATATGTTAAGGTATTCGTAATGTATTGATCACATTTCCTTCTGCTAGGGAAAGCACTAGAAAATAAGGACTGTTATGATCCATTATGTAATTACTAGAATTAAAGATCCCATATATTGAATTGTAGTTTTGGAGTTGGGAAAAGTAGTTTGAGAAAATAATCACATTCCATTGAAGAAAAAGATCTGTCTTTGCAAATTAAAAACCACTTGGTATAATGCCTTCTGTATGATCCTATATTGTATTTAAGTATTTATTTTTCAAAAATTATGTTTTCCATTTGCATTTAAGCACCATGCTCTATTTTGTGCTGCTGAATATTTAGCAATCATATTCTATGCTGGGCAGCATCTTGTTGCAAAACAGTAAATACACGGAACATTTTGAAAATAAATCTCTCTGGCTTCTGTATACAAAATGAATGTAAATAACACAAGAAAGAAAGTGAGGAAGGACCATTCTCTAACAGTATTGCAGTCATCCAGACTAACATGATGGCAGCCTAGCCAGAGTTGATGGCATGGAAGTAAAGAGGATAGTTCCACATATTTTTGGAGGCAGTAATGATCAGAGACAGATAGAACACGGTGATGAGCTAGATTGACAGAGTAATGGCTCACATGCTTTCCTAAGTACCTTTATTAAATTGAGGACTCCATAGATTTATGTAGAAACAGCTATAGCTTAAATATGTTTATTGCATCATCAAGCCATTATCTCTTTATTTTTTCAACTTTAATTATTGAATATTTGTAACCAATGGTTTTCTTTGGTGAGGTTTTTGTGAATTTTGAAGAATAAATACTTCTCATTTTTATTTAATCTGTTCCAGAACATAGAGTATGACGAAAAGCTAGTTTATAAAGATAGCATAAATTGCTGGTTCGAAGTATTGATTTTTGAGTTACAGACCTTAGTTTGAATCCCAACTCTGCTTATTAGCTATACAACTCTGGCCATGTCACCTTTTTGGGCCCTCAGCCCCAGCTTCAATCTTCCCATCTACAAAATGGGGACAAGGGCAATCTATCATGTCCTTACTGCTATGAAGATTAAAAGAGATCTTTGGAAGAAATGCTTTCCCCAGAGCACATGAATGGTGGTTCATAATGTCATTTGTCATTCTCTCTGTTTTTATCAACACCAGAACTTGACACATGAAAGCCACATTAGACCAATCTTTGTTATACATGTAGATGAGAAAATTCTAAATGAAAGAGTAGCAAATGAGTGTCAATAGTATATGAAAATAATTACTATGACCAATGTCTTTCTCTCTCCAACACTTCCAAATGCCATTTCATTTTCTTCTTTCTCTGCCAACTTCTCCCATATCCTCACTTTCAGGAGGTGACTTTGCTTCTGACTTCATTGAGAATTTGGAAGATATGAAAGAGACTGCCATCTCCCTTCACACATGCTTTATTTATTTATTTACTTATTTATTTATTTTATATTTTAAGTAAGCATCTCTGCCCAAGTTGGAACTTGTACACATGACCTCAAGCTCAAGAGTTGGATGCTCTACCAACTGAACCAGCCAGGTGCCCTATCCCTGCACCCATGCTTTATGCTTCACTCTCTCCTGTCACTCATGATGATCTATCCACTTGTCTAGCCAAATGCAGTATCTATGCCTCAGATACTATCTTCTTTTATCTAACTAAGGACAGAGCTCCAGAGGTTCTCCCCGCTCTCTGCTACAAGATAAGGTTTTCTTTCTCTAATGAATCTTTCCCGTTAACATCAGACATACTATTATTTCTCCCATTTAAAACAAAACAAAACAAAACCCTTCAGCCCCTTTTGCTTCTCCACCTTCCACCAGATTTCTCTCCTTCCCTTTAGAGGAAGAAGTCCCTAAATGACTCGACACTACACACTGTGTTGAGTCTTTACCCTTTTATTCTTTCTGGGTCTACTTCACTAGTTCCTTATCATTCTATTGTAACCTCTTTTCTCTTCATCAGTAATAGCCTACATATATAAGTTTGCTAGTAACAAAGTACCACAAATTGGATAGCTTAAACCAAAAAAAAATGTGTTGTCTCCCACTTCTGGAGGCTAGGATTCCAAAATCTAGGTGTCAACAGGGCCACACTCCCAATAAAGGTGCCAGGTAAGTTCTCTCTCACAGTTTTTGGTTGTCCCTTGGGTTGATGACACATAATGCCAGTCTTCACTTGGTGTTCTCCCTATATGCTTCTCTCTCACCATGTTTAAAGTTCCCCTTTCTTATGAGGACACCAATCATACTAGATCAGAACCTACCCTAATGACCTAATTTAACTTGATTACATCTGTAAGGACCCTACTTCCAAAGAAGTTCACATTCTGAAGTACTAGAGTTTAGGACTCCAAAGTTTCTTTTTTGAGGGGACACAGGTCAACCCATAGCATTACATATTGCTAACCTCAAACCCATTTATCAATGATCATCTAATTGCCTTGTAAGAGCAGACTGCCAAGCGGTTATATCTTTTGCTCAGTAATGTTCTTTAAAACTCTTTGATCTAATAATCGGGGCTCTTTTCAACTTATAAAGGCTACTAAGTAAGAAAAACAACAGAATATATATGCCACTTCAGACATTCAGAATGGCAAATGTGTATGTGTCATATGTGTATATGTTAAGCATCTGAAACGTATCTTGTGGACCACAACTGACCAACACCATATGATATAAAAAGAAGGGGTACCTAGGTGTCTCAGTTGATTAAGCACTTGACTCTTGATTTTGTCTCAGGTCATGATCTCACGGTTTGTGGGACAGAGTGCTGCGTTGGGTGCTGCATTGACAGAGCTGAACCTACCTGGGATTCTCTCTATGCCACTTTCTTTTTCAAAATAAATAAATAAACATTTTTAAAAAGAAGATATAAAAGGAAAAAAAGGTGATATATCTATTGTATAGAAGTTATCCATCTATTTTGTCATTAATTTTAGAAAATAAATGTGTACCATAAAAATAAAAGCATTAACTGAAAACTCAAGTCTCATAACTAATGAGATTACAGTAAAGAATAAAAAATTAGTTTAGTTTTGCGCAAATTTCTTTAAGTATGACATAAAGCTTAAGTGAAACATGTGTGGCTCCCTTCTTTCTTGAAATCCTACTAAAAATAAACTTAAAATGCATAAAAGGATGTAACAAGAAAACCTGAAAGGAGACCACAGTAGATAAAATATGCCAATAAAATTTTAGAAGATGAAAAGGAGATGGATGAGTAGTGACTGACTAACTCTGTAGAAATCTGAAAACTCAGTGTCTGTGATGGGGGTGAGGAGGGAATAGAGGTAGAGAAATTAAAAAGAAATAAGTCAAATCACACCACAGAACTATAAATGGTTTAGGGATTGTCCCTGTGAAAGGGATTGTGAAAGTGCTGGTAGTGTGAAAAGACCTACATGAAGGGGTCATTGAAAGGAGGACTCATTGAAAGACCTACACAAAGATCCTTTGGGTCCACAAAGTCACAGAGTAGTTGCTGTCTGCAGCTACCAGTCTTCACCACAGATAAAGGTTTTCTCTCAGGAGTGATTGAACCAGAGCTATGAACTCAGGGACATTGGGCACACCTGAGGGAAGGTGATTATTTGAGGAAATCTTCTAACATGGAACACAGATCAAAACAAACAAAGAGAAAAATAAGGTCAAAGGAAATAGACAAATCATGGTGCAGAAGAAATCTACATGATATAAGAACAGAGTAATTTAAGAAATGAATATCCAAAGAACAAGGGAAGAAATCTAGAAATTAAATAAAATGTCTGCAATTAAAATTAAGAGAATCTTGTAGATATTACAGTAAGAAGACCAAGAAAATGAAAATAGAAAGATTAGGAACAATAAAGACTTAGTCCTGGAAGTTGAATGTTCAAAGACAAGAAGTTCTTTTTTTTAATTTTTTAAAATATTTTATTCATTTTTGAGAGATAGAGAGAGAGGGACAGAGCAAGAGCAGGGTAGGGGCAGAGAAAGAGAGAGAGACAGAATCTGAAGCAGGCTACAGGCTCTGAGCTGTCAGCACAGAGCCCAACACGGGGCTCCAACCAACAAACCATGAGATCATAACCTGAGCTCAATTTGGAGGCTTAACTAACTGACTCACAAGGTGCCCCTTAATGTTTTTAATGTTTATTTTTGAGGGAGAGAGAGAGAGAGAGAAAGAGAGGGGGGGTAAAGCAGGGGAGGGGCAGAGAGAGACAGGGAGACAAAGAATCTGAAGTAGACTCCATGCTCCACAATGTAAGCACAGATCTGGATGTGGGACTTGAACTCATGAACTGTGAGATCATGACCTGAGCCAAAGTCAGTCGCATAACTGACTGAGCCACCCAGATGCCTCCAAAGACAAGAAGTTCTAAAGGATAGATGAGGGTTGCCTAGGTGGCTCTGTTGGTTGAGTGTCCGGCTTCAGCTCAGGTCATGATCTCATGGTTCGTGGGCTTAACCCTGCGTCAGGTTCTATGCTGACAGCAAGCTCAGAGTCTGGAGCCTGTCTTCAGATTCTGTGTCTTCCTCTCTCTCTGACCCTTCCCTGCTAATTCTGTCTCTCTCTTGCTCAAGAATAAATTTAAAAAACATTAAAAATTTATAAAAGATAGATGAAAGAAGAGGGAGAATCTAACGGAAGGACACAAATTTTTAAATTAAAAGATGACTTGACCAAATCATAACATTGTGAACTTTCAGAACACCAAAAGTAAAGGGAAGACCCAAAAGCTTTCAGACAGTAAACATGTCCGAGGCCAAGGATTGGAAATCAGAATACCATTGGCCTTTTCACCAACAACACTGGAAGCTCCAGGATGATTATGCAATGCCTTCCAAATTCTGAAAGGAAATGGTGTAAACCTAGACTTTTATACCCAGTGAAATTATCAACCAAGTGTGAGGGTAGGATAATACTTCCACACTTAAAAAATCTCACTAATGTGATTCCTATGATTTCTTTTTCAAAAGCTAATGGAGGATACACTTGTTCCAAATGAGAGCATAAATCTTGAAAAATAAAAAGATGATATCCAGAAAACAGGTGGTTCAATTCAGGAAAGAGACAAGGAGGGGCCATAGAATGATAGGGAAGGAAAGCTCCAGGGTGACAAGTAGACAGTGGACTAGACACAGCTAGTCCAGATTGTGGAGAGATATGGAGGGCTCCAGGGGAGAGAACTCCCAGAAAAATACGAAATTGATAGGTGATATGATGTATCCAGTTATAATGAAAGGAGATTTTACACCTCAGATAGGAAGTTCAGAGATGTTTAAGTGAGAGAAATATTGTAAAATAATAATAATAATAATAACATAATTATTAACTCTAAGGAAAATGTTTTAAATAATAGGAATTGTGAATAATATTTATATCACTATAATAATGTAAGCATGATATTTATTGAACTAACAATTGCATTACCACTATTCTGGGATGATAAGAGTGTGTATATATGTTTGCATGTGAGTAGCAGGTGTGTGTGTGTGTGTGTGTGTGTGTGTGTGTGTGTGTGTGTGTGTTTCTGTGTGGCTGGGGGAGGATTTGAAAGAGAGCGATATTGTCATATTACATAGCTTAAAACCAGTAAGTAGGGGTGCCTGGCTAGCTAAGTCATAGATCAAGTGACTCTTGATCTCGAGGTCATGAGTTCAAGCCCCACACTGCATGTAGGACTTACTGAAAAAAAATCAGTAAATAATTATACAGATCTGAAAAAAATCAATAAATAGTTGTATATGCATTATTTAAGATTATGAAGGTAAGTACCAGAAGAAGCAGGTAAATGGATTGGAATTGGTGGTCTCTAAGAGTAGTAATCAAGAGTGGTGAGTGACTACTGCTATTCATTATAAGACTTATTTTATTTCAAAACTGATCAATAACTAGTACATAACAGGTGCTCAAATATAGCAGCTATCATTTTCTTTTAAAGTCAGTAATTTCCATGTAGGTCAGAAATTGCCAGTTGCATTCTTGGAAGAAAAAAAATCTAGTCACATTAATTACAAACAACTATAAAATATCTACTAACACCCCTAACAAGAAATGTATGTGATCAATGAAGAAAAATAAAAAGCTCACTGGAGGGGCTCCTAGGCGGCTCAGTCAGGTGAACCTCCCACTCCTGATTCTGGCTCAGGTCATGGGATTGGGCCCCACGTTGGGGCTCTGCATTGGACGTGGAGCCTGCTAAAGACTTTCTCTCTCTCTCTCTCTCTCTCTCTCTCTCTCTCTCTCTCTCTCTGCGCCTCTCCTCAGCTTGTCCTCTCTCTCTAAAATAAAAACAAAAACTAAAACGAACAAAACAAAACAACCCAAAACCTCACTGGAGAAATAAACAAACCTAAATTAATGGAGAGGCTTGTCACATTCATTGATGAGAGGAGAAGATGCCAGTTCATCCCCATTCTTTGAGTGGAATTCCAATAAAAATACTAATGATTTTTTGTTTTGTTTTGTTTTTGGAAAATTGACCATGATTATTATAAAGTTAGCCTGAAAAAATAAAAAGGCAAAATCAATTAAGAACATTCAGAAAGAGAATATGAATCTATAGCCCATCAACATTAAATCACATAAAATGGCTTGCTCATGCAAGACCAGCAGATCAGTGGAACAGAATGCATAGTCCCCAAGCAGAACCTTATGTGATCAAGAAACTATCCCCTAAAGGCCTATGGCATAAAGGTAAAGAGTATAGATTTAGAGGGGTCAAACCCCGGCTCTGCCACTTACTAGCTGTGGAGCCATATGCAAGTTGTTTAACCACTCTGTGCCTCAGTTTCCTCATCTCAAAACTGGAAATAATAAAAGTACTTAGCTGGATGACAGCTGAAGCATTCAGAACAGAACATGGCCATGTAAGTATTTGTTATTCCAGTGTTCACTATCAGAAGTCATCGGGGACAGCTTCGTGGATGTGTGACCTGTGCAGTCCCCGACAACCCTACTCTTAGAAAGGCCCCACATGCTGGTTAAAAGCTCTGCTGTCACCATAAAAATTTTAAGAAGTTTTGAACAAGGAGGGCTGCATTTTCTTTTTTGCAATGAGCTTGGTAATTTATGTAGCAAGTCCTGCAAGTTAATCAGGAAAAGGATAAATTATTCAACAAATGGTGCTGGGAACCTGATATTCCAGTGTGTGATGGGGGGAGGGCTGGGCAGTTTCAAGTTAGGTTCCCATTTCACACCATGTGGCACGCTAAAATCGTAGCTATACAGTTTAAATAAAAATCCCATGTTCTGAATTTTGAGTGGGAAGTACTGGCTTAAACACATGGTGAAATTTATCTTTAAAAATGAATAATATGTGTTTTCTAATACTGTTTGTTCACTGAACAGGCCTAGAAACAAGAACTCAAGAGCAAAGAGCACTTGTAGCACCTGGATCTAGTCTTAAAATAACAATTCCCACAAAAAGAGCTAGGGTTCCTTGAAAAAATGGATGATTGCAGAACTTGCACAGGAAATGTACAAGATGAGTCTTATTGGGAGCCTAGAACAGGAACAGATGAAACTCTTGTCACACCAGCGAGCAAGGCAGTTAGCAAAGACTATGTGGATATGCCAACCAGAAGAGGTTCCCAATGGCCAAAGATGGGAGAATTTGAGTATCAATCATAATGATAACTGTAACAGGTTATCATGTATATTTAAATGCATGAGTTCATAATGGTATTCAAAAAAGAAAAACTTAATGATCATTTGGAAACTGGCAAATACAGATAAAAAGCCATTATTTGTCATTATTGTATGAAATGAATCTAATAGTAACCAAATAGTTGATAGGAGGAAGTTTCCCTTTGTACAAGAATTCTAGCCAATAATTGAAGAATAATTAGAATATCACCATTTTGCAACTCCATATGATGTAATGAATATAAGCAGTGATCATCAGTGAAAGCTAATATCCCAAAAAACATTAACAATGCATTCTATCACTACCTGATAGAATTTAAAACACTACCTAAAGCTTATCAAGACTTTAGATCTAATTACCAACTTAGAGCAAACGCAGAGAACAGAATAATGTGTTAAACACTGCTTTGTAGGTACAATCAGCAAAATTCCACTGCAGAAAACATTATTAAACAAGCAACCCAGTTTCTTCAATTAATAAATTCCAGGGACTCCTGGGTGGCTCAGTCAGGTAAACGTCCAACTTCAGCTCAGTTCATGATCTCACAGTCTGAGTTCCAGCCCCCTGTCAAGCTCTGTGCTCAGAGCCTGGAGCCTGCTTCAGATTCTGTATATGTCTCTCTCTCCACCCCTCACCCACTCGCGCTCTTTAAGCATTTAAATAAATAAACTTGTGCTCTTTAAACATTTAAATAAATGTTTAAAAATAATAAATAAATAGATAAATAAACTCCGAAGAAAAAACTAGGACAGAGGGGGGGAAAAACTATAGCTTATTAAAGGACAGCAACTAATCATAATATGTGTACCTTATTTGGATCGTGATTCATATAAAGAGAATAAGACTGGCTGTGATTTGAAACTGGAGGATGGATATATGGGAGTTTACAATTTCTGTTTATATTTAAAACTATCCATCAGAAGTTAAAAAATTACATCCCAGTGGGAAAAAATCTCATTTGTAAAAAGGTATTTAAACCATACAAAATATAAGAATATTTTACTGATCTGAATGGTGAATGACTTTCTAAGCATATCATAAATAATACACTGAAGAAAAAAACTGCTAAAAATGTGTGTATGCTTTCAAAATATCATGAAGTTAAAAGGTAAACACTCTAAGAAAAATGCTTGCAACTTATGACAAAGAAACGGTTAAAATGCTTAACATGTAAGGGAGTAAATAACAATATCTAACACTGTGCTTATAACACATTAGGCGCACTGATAAGCACTTTACAAAAACTACCTAAATTATTAAAAATAGAAAAAGTACTGGAGGTGCCTGTCTGTGTCAGGTGTAGAATATGCAACATTTGATCTCAGGGCTGTAAGTCTGAGCCCCGCATCAAGCATAGAGATTACATTAAAAAAAAAAAGTACTGGGACACCTGGGTGGCTCAGTTGGTTAAGGCACTGACTTTGGCTCAGGTCATGTCTTATGGTTCATGAGTTTAAGCTTCACCTCAGGCTCCGTGCTAACAGCTCAGAGCCTAGAAACTGGTTCAAATTCTGTGTCTTATTCTCTATCCGCCCTTCCTGCACTTGTGCTCTCTCTCTCTCTCTCCCTAAAAAATAAACATTAGAAAAAAAATTTTAAGTACTAATATTCCATGGTCTAACAGAGAACTCAGAGAAGGTTAAATAACCAATAAATAGCATGTATTTAACTTTACAATAATAAAATAATTACAATTTAAATTTTATTAACATTTCTACCTATCCAAATAGTGAAGATTGTTGTTAGTGATTCACACCTGTTGGTGGTGGTGGAGTGAAACGCTGACTTCTTACATTGTTAGTGGGTGTGTAAGTTGGAAAAATCTTTCTGGAGAGCAATTCAGCAGTATTAGTTGAGGTTGGACAACATTTATACCTTTGACCCTATTATTATGCTTTGAGGAATTTGTAGCATTGTTGTAATCAGAGATATATATATGAAGATATACGTGCTACGGAGAACATAAGAGTTTTGTTTGTAATAAAGAAAAATTGGAAAATTGAAAAATGAGAGTGTTTAAATTATAAAACATCAATACCTCAGAATATTAGGGAACCATTAAAATCATGTTGTCAAGTGGAAAATAACTCCATCAACAGGTGAATGAAAACTTTGTGGAGTATGCATATATTAAAATATTAGCAATGAAAAGGAATGAGTAACTGATACATACAACAACCTGAATGAATCTCAAATCATCATGCAGAGAATAAAAAAAGGCCAAAAGCCTGAGAATATACCATTTGAAATCACTTACGTGTAATTCTAGAACAGGTAAAATTTACCCATGAATATGTGTAGAAATACATAGAAATGACAAGAAGGATACATTCCAATGAACATGTACAACTTTCATTATTAGGGAAAATATCAGTAAATATTCTTCAAACCTCACTTTATAGCAAATTCCCTTTTTCTCTTTACATCCTGGCTACCTTCTTGCAGTTTCTCAAATACAGAACTTACATTTCCTTTGCCTCTGATGACTTCCTAATTTTCTCCAGCTATTTAATCCCTTTGGCTCTCAGATTAATCTTGACCTCCCCAGAGAAGCCCTCCATATCCCTCCCCTCCCCAGGCTGGGTCAAACATATTATGCCTCTCTTTTGTGACACTTAACAATTGTAATTTTTCATTTCTTTGCGTGTCCCTCAAGTTAGCCAAATTGTAAAGTTAAGTGCACTGTCTTCTGGACTGCCACATTTGCCTAAGACTTCTGATGCCAACTATAAGCTCAGACATTTTCCTAAAGCACCCTCAGCTCCAATAATTTGCTAGAGAAACTCACAACTCACTGAAACCTATTATACTCATAGTTACATTTATTACAGGAAAAGAATACAAATTAGAGCCAGCCGAAGTCAGAAGACACACATAGGGTAGAGTCTGGGTGGTTTCCAAATGTGAGCTTCTGGTGCCTTCAGGATGCATTATCCTCCTAGCATTTGTTACAATATATATGGAGTATCAGTATTGAGAGTTTTTATTGAAGGTTCATTATGTAGGCATGATTAATTGATTGAGTGGTTGATTGCTTATGTTGAATTCAGTCTCCAAATCTGTCTAGCTTTCTGGCTATGGTCCACTTCTACACTAAGACTATTGGGTGTGATTGTCCACACCCTGAGATACACTTTAACATAAATGTCAGGTGTGGACTGAGGGGCTCACCTGAATAACAAAGACATGCCTCCTGTCACTCGGGAAATTCCAAGGGTTTAGAGGCTACTTTCGAGGAACTAGGTGGTTAGGAGGAGGCCAGACCTCTCTTTAAGCAAGCCAAATTCTTACTCTACACCATGGTTAGGTAAATAATGGCCCAACCCCTCCTCCCTTCACTTCAGTTCCAAAAAGCCAGGATCACATTTGGTTTCGTGCCCAGTCTCAGCCTTTGCATTTAATATGGTGGTTGGTAAATGTTGACAATCTACATAACATATCCGTTTATAGCATGGAATTGGCTAAGTCTGAATTTGAGTCTTGGCTCCTCTTTCCACTAACTGAGTTGACCCTGGATGGATTTTTTAACCTCTCTCACTGCCTAATTGTCCTCATCTGTAAACTGGGGATAATGATAATATCTATCTCAGAGAGTAATGAGGATTAAATGATTGAACATCAGTAAAGTTCTCAGAATAGTGCCTGGCACAGAGTAAAAGCTAGATAAATGTTTATTATTAAATGCCCAATAAATAATGCTTATTGAATTAGTGTCTGGCACATGAGAGATGCTTAGTAAATATTAATTGAAAGAATATAAAAGATTTTCTTTAACAGATTTTACTATTTTTCTAATAATATGGTACCAGATGTATTGATTTGTACGTATATCACTATGCTGCTTTTCAGCTTTCAAATCAAATATTAGTCTAAAGATTATAGCTTAATAATGTGCTTAAGAAAAGTCCAAAAACGTTTCAGAGTTTTTTACTTCTCCAACATCCAGCACCCTCAACCGTAGGGTGGGAGCTAAATTAGATAGGGTTCAATGTGTCTTCCAACTCCAACACAATGTTGTTTGTCCTTAGGAAACAAACTAGATATAACAACAGAGAAGACCATTTTACATGGAGACATGAACCTTTCAATGTGTGGGTTTCCATTTAAAAAGGAATAAGGAGAACATTCAGCTGATTACCAAAATTCATCCTTAATATGTGAAAACATAGTTTTGACTAATGGCAATAGATTTTTATTTATTTAATGAAATTTGACTCCCTGGAAAACCACACACAAGGGTCACTGAAATGTTATTTTAATAAATTTAAATAGAAAGGGTCACTTAAATTGGCCTGATGTGAATATCAGGAAGGTGATTGATAACAGAATCAGTAATGTCTCCAAATAAGATATGAAACTTTCAAGTAATACTTGAAGATTACTTCAAGTGATTAGAAGAAACAAATCAAGTCCTTAATTCATTTTAGTTATTTTATAATTCATGTAGTTATTTTAGTTATGATATAATGAATATATGTTTAAATACAATAACCATTTTTTTAAGTTTATTTTTTTATTTTTGAGAGAGAGAGGCAGAGAGAGAAGGGAGAGATAGAGAATCCTAAGCAGGCTCCACACTGGCAGGACAGAGCCCCATGCGGGCTTGCACCCACTAACTGGGAGATCATGAACTGAGCCAAAATCAAGAATCAGATGCTTTACTGCCTTGGGCATTGAAGCACCCCCAATAACCAAATGTTTTTTAATATTATTATTAAGCCATTGTTATATAATAAAAAGTAAATATGTCTCAATCACTCTTCTTGCCATGCTTAGTTTCCAAAAGTAGAAAATGCTAACAATTCGTCCCACCTATTTCTATACACACATTATAATGTGTATCTACCGCAATAAAAAATAAGAATATATGTCCCTATTATTAGAAGTATTGATAAAGTGTTACTTTTTCTTGCCATTTTAGTGTTACCACAGGCTGTCACCCAGTTTGAAGAACTGGTTGGTATGGCGGAGGCCCTACTGAAGGGTGGAGGAAGCATGTCTACATCTGCGTCAACCCTCTGGAGAGCAACAAACAACTCCTCACCAGATTCATTTGCCTCAACGTGCAGTAATTCTAATTCTAATTCCAGTTCACCAATTTCCTTGAAAGCTGAAGAAGAGCATCATACTGATGAGAAACAGGTCAGTTGGTATACTTGCCCTATCTTTTTCTGGAATACAGTAAATACAAAACTTGAAATAAGACTACAAGATGATGGAGGGCCTGGCTGGCTCAGTCCATGGAGTGTGCAACTCTTGATCTCGGGGTAGTGGGTTCAAGTCCCGTGTTGGGTGGAGAGATTACTCAAAAATTACATTTAGAAAAAAGACTACAAAATAATCATTGATTTTTCAGATAACTTTAGATAACTTTAGGTCATGATCATAACAATGTAATTACATAAAACAATTTTTCTACAATAAATCAAAACAATATTTGTTTCACAAATACCCAGTTTAGAAAACTGAAGTCAAATTGTGGTTAATGACAAAGTTGTTAAACTGGAAAACTCTTTTTTAAAGTTTATTTATTTATTTTGAAGGTGAAAGAGAAAGAGAGAGAAATGCAAGTGGGGGAGGGGCAGAGACAGAGACAGAGAATCCCCAAGCAGGCTCATTCCAGGGCTTGAACTCACAAACCACAAGACCATGACCTGAGTCAGAGTCAGAGGCTTAACCAACTGAGCCACCCAGGTGCCCTTGAAAACTCCTAAAACAGTAATAGGTAACTACGCATTAAGGATTACAAAATTACATCATTGAGAGAAGGTAAATTTCAGCCTCCCTCTGCATGCCGTATAAACATAATTCTTTCCCTACTTCCCTAATTTCTCTTCATTGAGAAACAGAAACTGAAAAGACAGAGTTTCATTAGAACGAGGTCTCAGCTTTGAAAATATGCCTTCCAGAACAATAATTAAATACTACCAATCTAACATTTAGAATATTTGAATATTGCTATATCAATTTCCTTTTGCTATATAACAGATGACCACAAACTTTGTGATTTATAACAATGCAAAGGTATCATATCAGAGTCCTATAGGTCAGAAGTCTGGTAAAATCAAGGAGTCAGCAGGTGCATTCCTTTCGGGAAGCTCTGTGGAAAAATATGTTTCCTGCTCATATAGGTTATTGTAGAATTCAGTTTCTTCGGGTTTTCAAACTGGGTTCCTCGTTTTCTTGCTGACTATACACTGGAGTCCATTCCCGCTTCTACAGACAACCATATTCCTTGGTTTGTGGTCCATTCCACCACCTTCAAAGCCAACCATGGCAGGCAAAGCCCCTCTCACTCTCCCACTCTGTCCTCCTTCTTATGTGTTTTTTTTTCTAAATGTTTATTTATTTTTGAGGGGGTGGGGGAGCATCAGAGAGAGAGGGAGCAAGAGAATCCCAAGCAGGCTCTGCACTGTCAGCACAGAATCTGACACATGCCTTGATCTCATGAACCTGAACCTGAACTTGAGCTCATGACCTAAGGCTAAATAAAGAGTTGGATCCTTAATCAACGAAGCCACCCAAGTACCCCCTGTATCTCTTTTCTGATCCATTCTTCTGCCTCCCTTATCTGCATTTAAGGCCTCTGTGATAAAATTGGGCCCACCTGGATAATCCAGGATAATTTTCTTATCTTAAGGTACTTAACTTTAATCACACCTACAAAGTTGTCTTTCCCTTATAAGGTAACATATTCACAGACTTCAGGGATGTGAATATCTTCAGTGGGCCATTATTCTGCCCACCCCACTTAGGAGGAGGTGTTGGGGATGGGACTCATCCTTAAACTACCAAATCCAGATGACATACAAGAATTGTATGTACTCTGGGACAAACACCACATAAGTATTGGGCATTATAGCAAAGATAATGTTGAACTCTACCCCCTGAAATGCAAAAAATATTAAAAGTAAATGCATCACCTTAATGTTGATTTTGTTTTCTAGTGTGTTTTAACTCAATCAGTAATATATTTCTGCAGATACTTACTTTCCTTTTCTTTGTGCAGTTTCAACTATTATTTTATATTTTTTAGTTCAAGATTGAAAAATGGCAGATTGCCCGTTGTAACAAGAGCAAGCCTCAGAAGTTTATTAATGATTTAATGCAAGTACTTTACACGAATGAATACATGGCCACACACAGCCTGACGGGGGCAAAGTCCTCTACTTCGAGGGACAAAGCTGTAAAACCAGCTATGAATCAGAATGAAGTTCAAGAAATCATAGGTGATAATATAATTGTATTACATTGTTACACTAATTTGAAATTATTTTATCATTCAAAGTTAAGTCATTCTCTCATGGTCTTTTTGTTGTTTATTTTTCTATGAAAGAAAAACCTCAAGATAGTCTAAACTAAACCTCTTACTAAAAACAGTAAATTTTGTAGAAATAATTTGCATTGAGGTAGTTAATAAAATAAAAATAAATTTATTTCACTGACATGTTTGAATTCTTAAATTTATAGTTTTAGAAAAATGCATTTCAAAACCCTTTCAAACAAAATTTCAAGTAGCAGTTTATATCTTATTTTCTCTTTTTTATCTTGGTTACAGACTCCTTATCTTTAATTCTTGAAAAATAGAGCTAATTTCCTACTTATGGTTTTTAAGTTAATGAATCTCCTCAAATACAATAATCAAGGTTATCAAATAATTTTTTTACAAATATCAAACAAATTTAGGAAATCACTGAATCACTTCTTAGCTGGAAAAGGATCAGTCAGAAGCTAGTTGTTTCAACTGTTGCTGGGAATGGATAAAAGAAAACTCCTAACATTTTGGAGCAAGGAGATCTAGAGTTCAGAACAAGCAGCAAGGTTAAAGCTGAGTGGTACTGCAGGAAGGCAAGTACATATGCTCTCAGTTTGTAACAGACCTTCCGTATCTCTTGCTTTGCTTTGAAATCCCTGCCTGTATATTCATCTATTTAACTATCTCGTGGGGGTTTGGGCTGCCTTTGCAAAGTAGAGACAAAAGTATAACGTGGAATGCTAGATGTTTTCTCTCAGTTCATACCTTAAGATGTAAAGGCCTCAAAAAGTATTTTTGCGTGTTTATTGTTCTTATTGTTTACAGGAGTCACAAAACAGTTATTTCCCAACACAGATGACGTTTCAATTAGGAGAATGATAGGGCAAAAGCTAAACAACTGTACCAAGAAGCCAAATTTAAGCAAAAATCTGAACTCTCAGGATATTAAATAGATCCTTTTGGTAAGTCCTCTCAATCTTCACAACCCTTTCGATGGGCCAAGCAGGTGTAATACTTCTGTCCCTGCAGTAGCATTCCGGGAACACTCTTCTAGAGAATACTAGTGGCCAGTGAAATGCTGATAGGTATTCGTGGGGCGAAGGTGAGGTTGGGGAAGGGGGTTTCAGTTTGGGAAATGCTAAGTTCAGATACAGATTTTCCTTTCCCAGAACCTCTCAGAGTATTTTATACTCTTTAATATGCCCGAGTGCATCAGAAATCTCTAAAAAGGTGATAGAGGATGCATGTCTTTCAAATGTTTTACTAAGTAACCTTTCTTTCTTTCTTTCTTTTTCTTTCTTTTCTTCCTTCCTCCCTTCCTTTCGTTCTTTCTTTCTTTTCTCACAGAATGTATGTTAACTTGTGAGTGGAGGTAGAAAGGAGCCAGTGGAGGGACACTTGAGAATTTAGGAATTGTTTCTCTAGAACAGGGGAGACACAGACCTTGGAGAGATCTCTGAGGTACATCAAAAACTCCATACAGTGGTTCATTGGGTACTGACTGCTGGCTGGAAGTCCTGAGGGGTCCCCTCCAACATCCTTCTGCTTCTCGCTATCTTTAAATGTTTAAAGCAGTTGGGGGTGCCTGAGTGGCTCAGTCCATTAAGCATCCAACTTCGGCTCAGGTCACCATCTCATGGGTTGTGAATTTGAGCGGGGCTCTGTGGTGACAGCTCAGAGCCTGGAGGCTGCTTCAGATTCTGTGTCTCCTCTCTCTGCCCTCCCCCACTCATGATCTCTCTCTCTCTCTCTCTCTTTCTCTCTGTCTCAAAAATAAACATTAAAATTAATAATAATAATTTTTAATCTTTAAATCAGTTGTTATAGTTTGTATTTGGTAAGGATTTTTATCAAGATGTTTCTACTTAACTAAGAAAAAGAATTGTTGCTAGTGAGTTTCGAAAGAAATACACTTCAAGGTCAGGCCGTTGCCCTTAGGCGAAATTGTTTGAGTGGAATTTTGTGTTTGTTTTAGCAACCCAGTGTCCTGGCTGGTTCACTTGTGCTCAGCCTTCCTCTTCATTATTTTGATGGAAAATATGTGGGGAAAAATGCATTATTGTGTTTTTAATATTTTTTGATAAACAAGTATATGGCAAATAGATGAGGGCAGGTTTTTCTTCCATTTTCTTGACTTCTATCTTTGACTTTGACTTTACTTGTTCTCTGCCTAACTCGAGTCACCTTTGACACTATTTTATTTTGCCTTTATTTTCCGACTGTGTTTTAAATGGGATTGGGGCCCTGTGTGATGTAGTAATTCTCCCCCTCCCCCCCCACCCCTTGCTGACTACCATCCCCACCGCCCTTGACGGTCCCTTACTATTTTGCAGTGTAACGAATCCTGTTCTGATGAGAGTCAACAATAACTTCTCTTTCTTAAAAACAAAACAAAACAAACAAAAAACCCCTTATAACAACTGCAGGGAGGGAAGGGGGAGGGGTCCTTCCCTAGGCTCATCCATACTGGTAAACTGACTTGCAGATTAAAAACAGATAGGATATTTGTATCCTTTTTCTGATGAAAAATTTCAGTAGACTATGGATCTCACAGCTTCCCAGTTAGGAGATAATTGCTTAAATGAGCCCTTAGAACTGCCTGCTTTGACATGAGCTACCCAGTTATCCAGGTAGCTAAGTTCCCTTGCTAAATGCCAGAACTCCAAGGGTCTGCTATATAGGGCTACCTTTTGGGGTGCACAATTACATTTCAGAGTATTTCAGTATCCCGACTTCTGCCTTTTTAATGCCTCAGTCCACCAAGGGTAGGCACAAAACTCAACCCTGTCAGCAAAGTGTAAAAGAAATTAAAACAAAAGGGTTTTATATAAATTTTGCTTGTACTTGCAACCCAGTAGTAGTGTTATTAATCGCCTGACTATGGCATTGGTTAAAATAGAAAAAAGGAACAAATCTTTTGCTAAGACCACAGCATATTCATTCTAGTGACTTCCGGACCTGAGCCTCACTTTGTTGACAAGTTGCTTGGAATAGAAAGGCATATATTTTGAAGGAGAAGGTGGAGATTAACCCGAGGATGGAAAAAAAATTTTTAATTGGCAGGTATCTTTCATTTGAAGTATAGCTAAATCCAAAATATTTCAAAAGGACTGAGAAAACATGCTGGGAATGACAGGGTCACATCAAACTTAATTTAGCCATACTTCAGGAATTAGACCAATATAGCACCATCTAGTGGAATACTGCAATGTTTTTCTCTTCTCGGTCATTTAACAGAAAGGGGCCTAAAGATGACTGCACTTACTCAGGCACACCATACTCCCTCCTCACCCCACTCCAAAAAGTACTCTTTGGAAAAATAACTTCCTTTGCATCACTATTAGCAAGGCAATATGCCCTGCAAAATCATGTAGACTTCTACAAATTCCTGTGCATCCACAAAGCCCAGCAACCCCCCCATGGGCCCTGCGGTAGATCATGGCCCCCACCCAGCACTGAGCACGAGGTTGCCACTGGTGGCTTGGATTTGAAACAACAACCGCTTCCCAGCTAACATTTGTTTCTCTCAGAAATAAATGAGCACAAAATTCCACCATTCTTCCCTTTTTTATCTATTCTCTCTCACTCCTATGACTGCCCTCAAGTTGCCTGCAGCTTACGCTTTGCCAAGAGCTATATGTTGCCAACCTTTCCGGCCTTCCTCCATTTTTTGTCTCTCTCTTTTAGGAACTAAAGCAAATAAGAATTACAGAATATTAGAATATCACCTCTCTGACATCCTACTAAATGGTCAACAGCCTTCTCCTAAAATTGCCAAAGCTGCCGCGGCTTGCGTAATCTCCACAGTAGCATCACACATGCATATATTATAACTTAAAGATGACCCAACACAGCAGTGCTCAAATAGGATGGGGGGATTCTTGTCCCCTGCCCCCCAGCTAGGGCATATTTGAAAATGTCCAGAGGTAAACATGGTTGTCCCAACTGGATGATAATACTGGCATCTAGTGGACAGAGCCGCAGATGCTGCTAACCGTCCCACAAGGCATGGGACAGTCCGCCTCACAACAAAGTATTACCTAACCCAAAATGTCAGTTGTGCCAAGTTGAAGAAATCCTGGTCTAAAATTATTTCCTTATGTTGGAGATAATGAAACTAAAACCTAAAGAAGTTAAGTGAATTGCCAAGATTATATGATTATTAACTATTAGAGAGCCAACACGAACATCTACTTCTTTGTATTTTTTGAAGAACCTTTTTTAAAATCAAATTTTTTGAGTGTAGACACAAAATGTTACCTTGGTTTCAGGTGTACAACATAGCAATTCAACAAACTTACATACTATGCTCACCCTAAAGGTAGCTACCTTCTGTCACCACGCAACGGTCTTACAATGCCATTGACTGTACTCCTTATGCTGGGCCTCTTATTTCCGTATTTATTCACTCCATAACTGGAAGCCTGTATCTCCCAATCCCCTTCACCCATTTTGCCCATTCCCCCTACTCTCCCCTACTCTCTGTATTTGTAGGTGTGATTCTGCTTTTGTTTATTTACTTTTTTAAAGATTCTACATATGAGAGAAATCATATGGTATTTGTATTTCTCAGCCTGAATCATTTCACTTAGCATAATATTCTCTAGGTCCATCCATATTGTGACGAATGGCATGATTTAATCCTTTTTATGGCTACATAATACTCCACTGTGTGTGTGTGTGTGTGTGTGTGTGTGTGGTGTGTACACACATACACATTACATCTTCCTTATCCATTCATCTAATGCTTCCATATCTTGGCTATTGTAAATAATGCTTCAATAAACACAGAGGAACATATATGTTTTCAAATTACTATTTTCATTTTCTTTAGGCATAAACCCAGTAGTACGATGATTGAATCATATGGTATTTCTATTTTTTATTTTTTGAGGAAACTCCATTCTGTTCTTCACAGTGGCTGCACCAATTTAGATTCCCATCAATAGCGTTTGACGGTTACTTTTCCTCCACATCCTCGTCAACACTAGTTTTTCTTGTGTTTTTGATTTTAGCCATTCTGACATGTGTAAGGTAATGTCTCACCGTGGCTTTGATTTGCATTTCCCTGGTGATAAATGATGTTGCGAATTTTTTCATGTGCTTATTGGCCATCTGTATGTCTTCTTTGGAAAATTGTCCATTCAGGACCTCTGTCTGTTTTTTAAAGTGTATTGTTTGGGGGCTTTTTGATGTTGAATTGTATCAGTTCTTTATATATTTTGGACATTAACCCTTTACTGGATATGTCATTTGCAAATATCTTCTCCCATTTAGTAGATTGCCTATTTGTTTTTGTTCATGGTTTCCTTCACTGTCCAAAAGCTTTTTATTTTGATGTAGTCCTATACTCCTTTGTATTTCTTATTGCATTAGTCATAGTTCTCCAGAGGAACAGAACCAATAGGATGTATGTAAAGAGACATTTGAAGGAATTGGCACACACGACTGTGAGGTCTGGTGAGTCTGAAATCTGCAAGACAGGTGAGCAGGCTAGAGACCAGGGAAGAGTTGATGTTGCAGTCTTGAGTTCAAAGCCAGTGTGAAGGCAGAATTCCACCTTTCCCAAATAACCTTCGTCTTTTCTCTTAAGGCCTTCAACTAACTAGATGAAACCCACCCATATCATGGAGGGTAATCTGCTTTATTGAAAATCTACCTCTTTAAATGTTAATCCCATCTAAAAAATACCTTTACAGTAACATCTGGACTGGTGTTTGACCAAACAACTTGGTATCATAGGCAGCCAAGTTGACATATAAAATTATATGTTTTAGGGTCCGAAAGTCTGGTTTTTTTTGTTTTTTTAAAAAAATTTTTTAATGTCTTTTATTTATTTTTGAGAGACAGAGAGAGGCAGTGAGAGCAGGAGAGGGTCAGAGAGAGAGGGAGACACAGAATCTGAAGCAGGCTCTGAGCTAGCTGTCAGCACAGAGCTTGATGCGGGGTTCAAACCCACGAACCGTGAGATCATGACCTGAGCCGAAGCCAGACGCTTAACCAACTGAGCCACCCAGTTGCCCCTGAAAGTCTGGTTTTGAAGACTGCTCCACCTCTTAATAAATGTGTGGCCTTTGGAAAGTCACTTGAACTCTCTGAGTATCAATTTATACAGGGATAATCATACTATTTATATTAAGGATGGATTCAGGATTTGTGGGGCCTAAGGCTTAATAGTATTTGGAGAACTCACTTTAAGAAATAAAAAATTATGGGGGTGCCTGGGTGGCTGAGTCGGTTAAGTGTCCAACTTCGGCTCAGGTCATGATCTCACAACTCGTGGGTTCGAGCCCCACATCAGGCTCTGTGCTGACAGCATGGAGCTGGAGCCAGATTCAGATTCTGTATCTCTCTCTCTCTCTCTCTCTCTCTGTGCCCCACCCCTGTTTGTGCTCTGTCTCTCTGTCTCAAAAGTAAACAAATATTTAAAAAATAATATTAAAAAAATAAATATAAAATTATGAATACACAATCAGCTAAAATGCCATGTAGGCTCCACATCCAATGTGGGACTCAAACTTATGACATCAAGATTAAGAGTTGCATGCTCTAGTAACTGACCCAGACAGAGCCCCAAAATGACATAATATTTAAAAACTAATAAATTTCTCAAATATCCCATAATGTAGAAGAAATTACATAATATTTTCATCCTACTTTTTTGAGGGTTGCATACATGTTGATTACCTCTTCATTTGACAATTTTATAATAGCCTTTTCTATTTTTTTTCTTTTTGACAGTTTTAAGAGTTTTGTTTCAAATTCTTAACTCTTTAGTAGCAATGTAATTTTTAGGGTTATTGTCAACTTTGAGGAAACCTCTGTTAAATTTCTATGATACCTGAGCTATAAGATTTGAGGGCATTTCAGGTTTTCTTGGAGTGAGTCCTTTTAAATATTCTTTCAATTGACCACAGTCATATTTTTGCTAGGAGATACTACAAACTGGAACGGCCACCATTAATATAAATATAAAGAGGGGAGATGCCAGAGCACAAACGGATATCCCAGTCAATGCTTGGCAAACTCTCAGAAACACTCACTGCCACCCCGTGGTTACAATCAGAGAGAAAACATGGCTGAGGGGCAGTTGAAAGAGAGAGGCAGCGGTCTTAACTGATTATAGTTAAAATATCTAACTTTTGCAAATTTAAGAAAAATATATAAGCAGGTGAACATTTTGGAAGGCACTCATGCAAGCAATCTTTATTAACTTTATAGTAATTCTTCTGCCTCTAATCAGCTCATTTGTTTTTGTGACTTTTGAAAGAGGTAAACCAGATTTGGGGAATTGCCTGCTATTTAAGCAGCCAATAAATGTTACTGAAGAATGACAAACAGAATTGGTGATCATATTTTTAGGATGATTGATTGGTATGTGGGGATGGTTCATTTTACTTTGTGGGCTTGAAATTTTACCCAATGCAAAGATTTTTTTTTAAGTCATTTGAGATCAAAATTATGTAAAATATTTTAACTGTTGTCTATGCTGGAATTCCTCTGAATAGACGATAGAATAATTTCTAAGTCACCTCCATAGTAGTAGTTCCTATTAAAAATTTGTATTTTTAAGCAAAAATTTGCAGTAGGTAGAATAACTCATACAACCGGTAAAAGCACTGTAAGAACCCTAACATAAATTTGCTCTGTTTTTTTTTTTTTTAAATTTGCTTTCTCTAGCTATTGTAGGTATCTGAAATAAAACATCTTCAGTTTTGAACCTAACATTGGATTACGCTGGAGAATCTGCAACCTCCCTGGCAGTGAGCACAGAGAGACATCATGACAGGCTGGGAGACGTCTGTAATATCACTGGCTCTCGATGGAGCAACAAGCTTGCTGAAGGAGCTGCATGTAGATTCCACCATAAATATCAGTGATGCATCGAACCAGAGAATTTCTAGTGGTCAAATAAGCATGCAGTATGGTTTCTTGGAAATACGCATTTTCCTGTTCCCCAAATGCTTCTCTGCACAGCTAACTTAACCCAATAGAGCTCTTACCATAGCAACAAAATCTTCGACTCCTACGATTTGTCATGTCCTGATCAATCGCTGTACATTTATTATAACCAGTGACTCCTCAGCTTAGTGTTTGGATCTTTAGCATAAGCGCATGCTTGGAAAAGTAAACAGTGAAATAATCGATGTACGTGAACGTGAGGACAACAAAGTTGGTCTAAAATTTGATAATCATATCTAACCAATAATGGTGTTTTCGCAATGAAATTACAGGTTATTCTGTTACCTAGAAATGTATAAAACAGAAATCTGAAAAAAGGGAAAGCAGCAAGACCTTTTTATTTTAATACGAAACTATTCCACTGCACTCCTGGGAAAGAAAAAAAACCCAAGTTTTTGTGACTGTTGAAACAATGTGTTGATTTCAGAAAAAAATATTGTTTGTTTACATGCTTCTAAATTATTTCCCAAAGTATATTAAATACCGATGTGTAATATAAACATGAATATCATCTAAAATATGCTATATAAGATACTACATCATATGTATTTGGTTGGATTTATTGCTACACTGCTTAGTTTTGCCTGGTTTGATTCCATAGTATCAGAAGAAAGAAGACTTGCAAACAAAATCACATGAGATGGATAATCACACGAAAAGAAAAATGCCATTTTGTAAATTAATGAAAGATAAAGCATTCTTCATCAAGAGGCTTCTCCTTTGATGTCCGGCTGTCACACATGACAACTTTGCAATGACAAGCTATGCTTCTTCAGTGTAAAAGGTCATGTTTAACGTTGGGAAGGAAGATGCATAGAATAGTTCAGAATAGTTCAGGAAAGTTCAGAGTTGTGGACCCAGGGAACATTCCATAATGCTGCTGGATAACAATGTGGTCGTACAGAATAAATATGATTAAGGAAGTAACTTATGTTAACATTTGCCACTTTGACTTAAATATAAATAAATCCCATTGAAAACATAAAAGGTATTTGCTTGTTTCTTATTAGTATATAAAAATCAGGGGAAAAATCTTTTTCTAGGCTGATTGCCTCTCTATCCACACACATTAAGGCATTGGCATTACAATTGGACCGTGTGGCTCTGGCTTGTTTATCTTCTAAAGAGCCATACTACGTAGGATATATAGGCAATATCCAAGATAAATGTCCATGCTATGTAGGATATATACACACTACCCAAGAAAGTTAACTTTGTTATTGAAAACTGATAAGCGTACTGAGATAAATGTTATTTCCTTAAAAAAAAAAACTACTTTGTTATATGTTTTACCTACTAAATGTAAATAAAATTGCCTTTGCAAAACATAATTATTCTTCAACTAGAATTCCTATGGTCCTTCCTTAAAGTATTTTTAAATGTGTTGATATTTTTACAGTTAATAGAATATATATATTCTTTCTAATTCAGCTTTATATATTGGTTCTAAATGAGTTACAAATAAGAAAACTAATAAATTGAAATAAGAAAACTAATGAACACACACATATATATGGTATATTCATATATGTACAAACTTAGAATATGATTAAAGTAGAACCTTTAACAAGTAGGGAAAGGAAGGTTTATTCAACAAATGATACTCAGGTCCCTGGTGAATGAAAAATAATAAAGCTGTATTCCTACTTCAAACTATATTTCATAAAGAATTCCAGATTAATAAAATATTAAAACTGGACTGGGATTTAAAAATACATGAATATTTTTATGTTATCTGAAGAAGTACTTTCTAAATCAACAATTAGCACATCAAAAGTGTCAAAGAAAAATTTACTAAGGAATGAGTTCCTACATATGTGTTCTGTTGTCTTCCTACAGGGAACTGATAGTTTCCTTATGATTTTCACCTAGTAGATGAAATACTAAAAAAAAAAGAAAAAGAAAAAGAAAAAAAATTTACCTTATAATGGAATGTGTAGTCAGTGTCTTCATCCGTTCTATGCAACATTTTTCTTGTGAATATTTTTCATGCATTTGTAATTTTTATAGCTCTTTTCACATTTTTTCTTTTAAAATCATTCTGCTGAAGTTGTGCCATAGCCTTCCTTTACATTAATTTCTAATGACATGGTTTTTGCTGGTCCAGCTATTTGCAGGTGAGTTCATGGATGGTGGGACGAAACAGAGTTCCCGGCCAGGCTTCAGACCTTTTAGAAGTCCTCTGTTCACAGTCACAGAGACCACAGATGCCAGCCAGCATGGCTCCTCTGGCAAATATTTTGTGTAGCCCTCCTCCCTTTGGTGCTCTAGCCCAAGTTGAGTCTGGAAGGATTTCTGTTCCCAGCCCTGTATTCCCAGGATTTTCACCAGCAGCAGCAAACAAGACAGAGCTCTTGCACTTAGCAGTGAGTCCTTGACCTTCATAGAGTGAGATTCTGCTGGATCTTTCTGACGTCTGCTGCTGGGAGCCCTCTCAGATAGATACTCTGTGCATTTCCTCTGCATCTCAATCTTGTGACTTCTGCTGAAGCTCAGCTTACCTCACCCCTCAGTTGTTTGAAATATAGGTTATAGAGTTTGTATTTCTGGATGAGTTTCTCCTTTTCGGAAAGTACACTTTTACTGGTACTTTCTGAGGCTGCTACTCATGAGAGGCCTTGACATTCTTCTTGGATTTTGTGCACAATTTAACCTCTAATAGCAACTTTTAAAAATCCTTGGTTTCTGCAGTTATTCTCCATTGCCTGTTTTTCTAAAAATAGCAAAACAGGGCACCTGGGTGTATCAGTTGATTAAGCAACTTTGTTTCAGTTAGGGTCCCGATCTGGCAGTTTGTGAGTTCGAGCCCTGAGCTGGGCTCTGTGCTGATAGCGCAGAGCCTGCTTAGGATTCTCTCTCCCCCCTTCCCTGCCCATCCCCTGCATGCACATGCTTGTATGCTCTCTATGTCTCAAAATAAATAAACAAACTTAAAAAAATAGCAGGGCAGGGTGTTTTGCTGTTGTTATTTTTTTTCTCCTTGTTGCTTTATTTGATTTCTTACAGTAAGGGAAAGGTAAATAAGGCTTACTGGGATGTTCTTACCAGAGTTACATCCATTGTTGCCACTGTAATATTGCTGGAAGAATTGAATTCATCAAGTAAAATTTGAATCAGATGAAAACTATTTTTTTAGTATATCCTTTGTAATATTTAGGATGTACTTGCACTAAATTTTTACTCATCCATCTTAAATTCAAATATAACTAGATGTCCTACATTTTTATTTGCCAAATCTGGCAACCCTAGTTTATCAAGAGCATAATGTAATCCTAATTCTCATTCTTTTATTCAGAATATGCTTTTCCATCCTCCCTGGGGTTCTTCTGACCTTCTCTTTCCCTGATATATTAAAATTTTATGAAAATCTGTCTTGTTCTCCATCTCTTTTTAGTCATTATTCAGGAAGCATGCTTTTCAATCTTGATACTTATAGCTTTTAATTCTGGGAAATATACATGGGATGTATATATTTATACACTTATAAACATATAATATATTAATATATTATATTAGCATAATATATTAATAATATTAATAATTACTATAAACATAATTATATTATCAAATATAAATATAAATGTACATGTTAATAATTACATTAAATGTAATTATATTATTAAATCTAAATATAAATGTACATACTTATAAATTATATAAAGTATGTATTTCTAAAGTATATATTTATACATAAAATATAAAGTATATTTAAGTATATATGGTACAATATCTATATTATTTGTATTATATTAAATACTGTTACACAAACTCTCAGTGTCCCAGATGGTCCTGGCTATAATAATTCCATTAATGATAGTGGAGATAATACATGTTTCTCCCTTCTTTCACCCAAGCTCTTCCTTACATTGCTGTCCTTTGGGATTTATTACTTTTTTATATTCTTTTTTATTTTAATTTTTTAAATATTTATTTGTTTTTGAGAGAGAGACAGACAGAACATGAGCAGGGGAGGGGCAGAGAGAGAGGAAGACATAGATTCTGAACCAGGCTCCCGACTCCGAGCTGTCAGCACAGAGCCCAACGTGGGGTTGGAACTCAGGAACCGCAAGATCATGACCTGAGCCAAAGTTGGATGCTTAACCGACTGAGCCATCCAGGGTGCCCCTAACTATTTTTTTTAGGAAAGAATCAGGAGAAAAGTGAAATATAATTCACTATTTTTTTCACAAATTTCTTGATTATTCTCATAATAATCATAAATTTCTTCCTTAGATGATTTTTTTAAGTTTATTTGTTTATGAGAAATAGAGACAGCATGAGTTGGGGAGGGACAGAGAGAGAGAGAGAGAGAGAAAGACAGAATCTGAAGCAGTTTCCAGGCTTCGAGTTGTCAGCACAGAGCCCGACGCTGGGCTTGAACTCAGGGACCCTGTGATCATGACCTGAGCCAAAGTGTGACGCTTAACTGACTGAGCCACCCAAGCACCCCTCTAGATGATATTTATTTTTTAAAAAAATTATGTCTTTATTTTACTCTGAGAGAAGGAGAGACAGAGAGTGAACGGGGGAGGGGCAGAGAGAGAGGGAGACACAGAATCCGATGCAGGCTCCAGGCTCTGAGCTGTAAGCACAGAGCCTTACTCGAGTTCAAACCCACAGTGTGAGATCATGACCTGAGCCAAAGTTGGACGCTTAATTGACTGAGCCTCCCAGACGCCCCTCTAGATAATTTTTAAAATACTTCTGTCAGGGGCACCTGGGTGGCTCAGTCGGTTAAACCTCCGACTTTGGATCAGGTCATGATCCCGTGAGTTCGAGCCCCGTTTCAGGCTCTGGCCTGGAGCCTACTACAGGTTCTGTGTCTCTCTCTCTCTCTCTCTCTCTGCCCCTCCTGCTGCTCTCCTGCTCTCTCTCTCTCTCTCTCAAAAATAAACATAAATAGGGGCGCCTGGGTGGCTCAGTCGGTTGTGTCTGACTTCAGCTCAGGTCATAATCTCCTGGTTGTGGGTTCGAGCCCCGCATCAGGCTCTGTGCTGACCGCTAGCTCAGAGCCTGGAGCCTGTCTTCAGATCCTGTGACTCCTTCTCTCTCTGATCTTCCCTTGCTCATGCTGTCTCTCTCTCTCTCTCTCTCTCTCTCTCTCTCTCTCTCTCTCTCTCTCTCTCAAAAATAAATAGAAACATTTTTAAAAATTAAAAAAAATAAACATAAATAGAAAAAAGAATTTAAAATACCTCTGTCAACTTTCCATTCTCAAAAAACAGAGGCTGAAATTTTTATGGGGATTATATTTATATACTTACATTTATTTTTTCCTTGTAGGTCCTACAAAGTTTTTAAAATTTTTTTCTAAGATTTTATTTAAATTCAAGTTAGTTAACATATAATGTAATATTGGTTTCAGGAATAGAGTTTAGTGATTCATCACTTACATATAACACATAAAACACATACAACACCCAGTGCTCATCACAACAAATGCTCTCCTTAATGCCCATCACCCATTTAGCCCATCCCCCACTCACCTCCCCTTCAGCAACTTTGTTCTCTGTGTTTAAGAGTCTCTTACAGCGTGCCTCCCTCTCTGTTTTTATCTTACTTTTCCTTCCCTCCCTCTATGTTCACCTGTTTTGTTTCTTAAATTCCATGTATGATTGAAGTCATATGGTATTTATCTTTCTCTAACATTTCACTTAGCATAATAAACTCTAGTCCATCCGCGTTGTTACAAATGGCAAGATTCCATCCTTTTTGATCACAGAGTATATTCCATTGTATATATACATGTATCTGTACCACATCTTCTTTACCGTTCATCAGTTCATGGACATTAGGGCTCTTTCCCTAATCTAGCTATTGTTGATAGTGCTGCTATAAACAGTGGGGTGCATGTGCCCCTTCAAATCAGTATTTTTGTATCCTTTGGATAAATACCTAGTGGTGCAATTGCTAAGTTGTAGAATAATTCTATTTTTAACTTTTTGAGAAAACCCCACACTGTTTTTCAGAGTGGCTGCACCAGTTTGCATTCCCAACAGGGTAAGAGGGTTTCCCTATCTCTGCATCCTCACCAACATCTGTTGTTTCCTAAATTGTTAATTTTACCATATAGCTGTGGGTCCATTTCTGGGTTCTCTCTCTTGTTCCACTGATTTATGTGTCTGTGTTTGTGCCAACACCATGTTGTTTTGATGATTACAGCTTTGTAATACAGCTTGAAGTCCGGAATTGTGACTTGGGTTTACTTTTTCAACATTACTTTGGCTATTTGGGGTCTTTTCTGTTTCCATACAAATTTTAGAATTGTTTGTTTTAGCTCTATGAAAAATGCTGGTGTTATTTTGATAGGGATTGCACTGAATATGTAGATTGCTTTGGGTAACATAGCCATTTTAACAATATTTGTTCTTCCAATCCATGAACCTGGACTATTTTCCCATTTCTTTGTGTCTTCAATTTCTTTCATAAGTTTTCTATGGTTTTCAGCATACAGGTCTTTTACCTTTTTGGTTTGGTGTATTCCTAGGTATCTTGTGGATTTTGGCACAATTGTAAATGACATTGATTCCTTGATTTCTCTTTCTGCTACTTCATTATTGGTGTTTAGAAATGCCACAGATTTCCGAACATTGATTTTATATTCTGCGACTTTGTTGAATTCATGTATCAGTTCCAGCAAACTTTTGGTGGAGTCTTTCAGATTTCCCACATATCATGTCATCTGTAAAGAGTGAAAGCTGGACTTCTTCCTTGCTGAATCAAATGCCTTTTATTTCTTATTGTTTTCTGATTGCTGAGGCTAGAACTTCCAGGCCTTGCTGGAACAGCAATGGCTGGCGTGGGCAGCGCTGTTGTGCTCCTGATCTCAGGGGAAAGGCTTGTAGTTTACCCATATTGAGGATGATATTAGCTGTGGGTGATCCTACACATATTTTAAGGCCTAGATATTCCATTTTTATTGTTGCTGTATAATTAATCACTGCTCTATAGAAAAGTTGATGTCTTTTTTGAAGCATCTATTTTATTCTACTTTTAAGCATGTACCTCCCTCCCTCTTTCTTTTTTTTCAGTTTTCTAAAAATCTTTAAATAATGATAGTTTTGCTCTTTTTTTTATTATATTTTTGCTATTTTCTCTTCCTTATTACACTGCATTGCTTAGACTTCCCTAAATAATGTTAAGTAATAGAAGTGGTAATAGACATTTTCATTTAATCCCTCAGTGGGTCTCTGACAGCATGTTAGAGGATGAATGCTATCTATCTTCTTATAGTTCAGTTTGCATCTCTATATTCACATATGTATAAGGGTGCATCTGTATTACTTCTCTTGTAAACAGATTTCAATAGTTTTGTTTGTTAACTTACTTAAAATCTCCAGTCATTAAAAGCTAGAAGGATCATGAGGTCTATTTTCTCATTTTACAGATGTGCAAGTTAATCCAGAAGAAGTTAGAAGTTAAGGGTCCAGGCATTGTGTTTCAGAAACATAAGGCTACCAGATTCATACCTCAGATAAGTGTGGTCTGCCTACAGAGGAAAACCCAAAGTGAGGGAAAAGATAAATTAAGAGAATGAGAAATGAGCTAGGAGCCCATTGTAACGTCTTATAAACCACTGTAACAGACCCAGATCGCAAGGGAAACCTCAGAATATATTTCACCACAGTTAAGAAAAAAAAGAAGTCTGGCTTTGAACCCTGAAGCGGTCAGCAAACAACTTCTTTTTCCAACTTTCCTGTTCTAACCAGCTCCCTACTTCACAAAACACCCACTATGAGCACTTGATCCAAGTATTAATATATGTTTTACTTATTTATTTATTTATTTAGCCCTAGAAGAAAAGACATTTATTCTGCTCCGTAAGCATCTAACATTCATTTTTTAAAGTTTATTTTGGGAGAGAGAGAGAGAGAGTGTGTGTGTGTGTGTATGTGCGCGTGCGCGCGCTTGAGTGAGGGGGGGCGCAGGGAGAGAAAGGGGTCGGGGAATCCCAAGCAGGCTGCGCACTGCCAGCTTGGAGCCCAATGCAGGGCTCTGTTACAAACCATGAGATCACAACTTGAGCGGAAATCAAGAGTCGGTTGCTCAACCGACTGAGACACCCAGGCGCCCCCTGAGACTCATTTTAAAAGTCCTCCCTGACTTTCCTAGATTAAGATGTTCCTAAACTTGCCTATGGGGCAAACTTGGCTATCCTCTCTTGCTGCAGCAAGCTAAATGTACTTGGTTTATTATGACACAGGCAGGTCACTGATGTTCTTCTTGTTGAGTTTTAACAATTTGAATGTGCTACCTAGATTCTGTTGAGATTCCCCATTTCCATACTCCTTGATATGGTAAGAAGGAGCAAATTTGAGAAACTTGGGGTCTGTACCCATTCAAAGTCACATGACCCATACGATGAGGTAAGTTTCACACTGAATCTGAGTTCTGAACTTTGTTAAGGTCTTTAGCATTAAGTTTATTTTTGATTCCCAGGACTAAGAATAAAACTTTGGGTTCCGATTATAGGTACTACCCTTTGTCCTTTTGTTAAAAATGGCCTGTATTTTTTTTACTCCTGTTTAATTTTTGTGTTTGTTTTGGTTTGTTTGTCTTTAAGAAGTTTATAGGAAGGAAGCAGGCATATGTTTGGTGAGCTTGCCATTCAAATTAGTTGTGGAGAATAAAGAATAAAAAAAACCTCATTATATTGGAATCCTTTGGACAAACTTGGTTTAGGTCATCTTTCAAAACCTTGGAAGAATACTTCTTAGTCTTATTTGTGTGCTTCTGAGAATTGCCTTAATTATTTTCAAATGCCTGAACTGGGACCACAGGTTTTCATGCATAGTGGTGATGATAGCAAGCCATTAGTTAGGATATGGAGACACAGAGACCATAAGCAATGTTTTGTCCAGGTCAGTTCTCATGGGGTTCTCTGCCTTTGCATTACAGCCCTACAGTTCTTACTCACCAAACCATCTTTTCAAATGGCACAATTTCACAAAGAATAATCAAGAACTACAGCGTGCCTGGTGGCTCAGTTGGTTAAGCATCCAACTTCAGCTTAGGTCATGATCTCAGGTTCGTGGGTTTGAGCCCCGTGTCAGGCTCTGACAGCTGACAGCTCAGAGCCTGGAGCCTGCTTTGGAGTCTAAGTCTCCCTCTCTCTCTGCTCCTCCCCTGCTCACATTCTGTCTCTCTCTCACAAAAATAAAATAAACATTAAAAAAAATAAACCACAAAATCTCTACTTAAAAACAAAAGAACTACAGTGGCATCTTGGGGGAATCTTTAATTATGACGAAGATTGTCCTTTTCTGAGGGACTTAAAACAATACGGTGACAAAATACCTAACCAAGAAGGCCATCCTTCTTTGATTGCTGTCAGAAAGAATCAGAGTTTAGTCTTGACAATAGAATTATTCCCCAAAAGATTCTATGTCTAAAGCTAATGTAAAAAATGTGGATTTAGTATTGTTTCACTCTTGGGCATTCCCTGTTCATCTTCTGTGTCCTTTCTCTACTCCATTATACAACCTCCCTTCCTTTTTTAAAAATTCAAGTATAATTGACATACAGTGTTATATTAGTTTCAGATGTACTATAGAATGATTGAACAATTCTTTTTTTTTTAAGATTTTATCATTTTTTAAGTAATCTCTACATCCACTGTGGGGTTCAAACTCACAACCCTCAGATCAAGAGTCACATGCTCAGTATACTGACTGAGCCAGCCTGGCACTCATAAACAATTCTATGCGCATACACAATGTCCTTCCTTTTTATGTTCCACCTACCATGTAGACACACAACAGTCATCTCCTTTCCCACCTGAACTTGTACTTATAAAGATGAAATTTTCACTTAAAATTATGAAATAGATTCTGAACCATGACAAAGGCAGATGTGAAAGCCATATTTAAAAAATTTCTGAAACTTCAAGAAAAATTGATAAATTTAAGAAAAAATTTTGAATAATCCTATATACTCAAAATTAGTCTTTCTGATTTAAACCAATTAGTGCTTTTATTAATATGCCCCTAAGGAAAAAAAGCTTGGTTACAAAAAATGAATTGGAGAATGCCAGAAAATGACCTAAATGTTCTGAAAAACCATAGAACTGAAGAATACTTAAAAATGCTGGAGTAATTAGGGGCATACCTGGCTGGTTCAGTCAGAGGAACATGCAACTCTTGATCTCAGGGTTGCGAGTTCAAGCCCCTTGTTGAGGGTAGAGATTACTTAAATAAATAAACACTTTTAAAAAAATCTTTTTAAAAATGCTAGAGTAATTGGATTAATCTTCTTAAGGCTATATCAAATCTGCCCAATTTCTAGAACTGACTAGAAACTGATCCAGTCCTATAAACAAAGGTAAGGACGATCCAATGAGGACATAAAGTATCACTCCGTAAGAATTTTTAGGCAGTATTCTGGAATGGATATATAGATGTCTCTACACCATGTCCATCTTCTTTAGAAATGGATCAA
This sequence comes from Helogale parvula, assembly GCA_004023845.1. Taxonomy (NCBI): domain Eukaryota; kingdom Metazoa; phylum Chordata; class Mammalia; order Carnivora; family Herpestidae; genus Helogale; species Helogale parvula. The sequence continues at coordinate 4,374 of PJEM01010652.1, read as the reverse complement.
AATGTGAATTTTTAAGTTAACTGTGTAAACAAAAGATTGTGTGGCGGATCACCCCTTGATCCAAGCTACAACAAATGTCAGAATCCTTTATAAATGATCTAGGGAAATGAGTACACCTAACACCCAGATCTTGGTTTCTAAATACCATTTCCTTGTAGAAATGGCTGATTTCAGGGTAGGAGCAGAGAAGTTACCTAACATGCTTGGGACATTGTATTTTATGCCAGAAAATAGGGGGCTGCTCAAAGAATGATGGCCACAGGAGGCTGCAAAAGGGACTATAACGGGCCAAATCTGGTACAAACTAGCATCAAAATAAATTAGGACAGTAATGGATTATAACCCATTAAATAAAATAGAAATCCATGAATTCATAATGATAATAGATAGATCAATCAAAAAGTAAGGGAGAAGGGAAGACCCTTTATTATAGTAGAATGTCAAGTAAAAATATGAAAAGGGTGGTAGAATTGGGAAATAACCATTTACAGCTATCATAGCCAAGATTGATTAGACAAGAATCATCAGACAGTACTAGATATTGAAGTGTTAAGTTTCATGAGACAGGGATATTTGCATATTCTTAGTGAATAGATCACTAAGATCTATATACTCCAAGGAGAAAAATCTAACTATGTAGTAGAAAAAAACAGAAGAAAGTAGACAATACTTTCACCAGATGATTATCATCAATAATCTTCATCATCAAAAAGGGGCGAATAGATATCACGTGTCTCTGGTTGTGATTTGCTAAAAGCAACACAAGATCACTCAAGTCGTATTCTGGCCAGAGACATAATCTGAATGTGATCATGAGGAAACACTGACAAACTCACACTAAGGAACATTCTATAAAGTAACTGCCTTACGTCTCCACAAATATCAATGTCATGAAAGATAAGGAAAGGTTGAGAAACGGTTCAAAATTAAAGAAGAATAAATAGATATGAAAATTAAAATTAAAAAGGAAGGAAATCCTGCCATTTACAACAACATGTATATATCTGGAGGATATTATGCTAAGCAAAATAAGCCAGACACAGAAAGGCAGATACGGCACGATTTCATGTGTGAAATGTAAAAACGTTGAACTCAAAGAATGAGAGAGCAGAATGGTGATTACCAGGCACTCTGAGGAAGGGGGAAATGGAGTGATGTTGGTCCAAGAGTTCAAACTCTCAATTATGAACAACTTCTGGAGACCTAATGGTGACTATAATAATAATGTATTATATACTTGAAATTTATTGAGATGGGGTGCCTGGGTGGCTCAGTCGGCTAAGCCTCCGACTTCAGCTCAGGTCAGATCTCACATTCGTGGGTTCGAGCCCCGTGTCAGGCTCTGTGCTGACAGCTAGCTCAGAGCCTGGAGCCTGCTTCCTGTTCTGTGTCTCCTTCTCCCTCTGACCCTCCCCCTCTCATGCTCAGTCTCTGTATCAAAAATAAATAAAACATTTAAAAAAAAAAGGAAAAAAAAAGAAAGAAATTTATTGAGAGTCGATCTTTTTTTTTTAAAGTAAGCTCCACTCTCAATGTGGGGCTTGGACTTGTGACCCCAAGATCAAGAGTCACATGCTGTACCAACCAAGTCAGCCACGTGCCCCGAGATAGTAGATCTTAAGTGTTCTCATTACACAGACACAAAAATAGTAACTATATATTTGTGATGGATATATTAATTAGCTTAATTGTGGCAATCATTTCACAATGTATAATAATATCAAAATATCATGTACATCTAAATATATAGTTTTATTTGTTTACTGTACCTCAGTAAAGCTAGGGAAAATTGTTTTATTTCTGTAATAGCAATGAACAATCAAAAATTATAACCCATTGAATAAAGTGGAAATATATGAATCATGATAATGGATAGGTAAAACAAAAAGTAAGGGAGAAAGGAAACCCTTTTTTATAGTAGAATGACAACTGAAAATGTGTGAGGGGTAAATTTTCTAAAAGGAAACAAAGATGAAAATATTTGTAACTTTGCTTAGGCAACGATTTCTTAGACATACCACCAAAAGCATGATCAAGAAAAGAAAAAAAATTGGTAAGTTAGACTTAATCAAAAGTAAAACATCTCTCTGAAAGACAATGTTAAGACATGAAAAGTCAAGCCACAGGCTGGAAGAAAATATTTGGAAATCACATATGTGTTAAGGACTTGAATCCAGAATAAATAAACAACTCTTAAAATTCAATAATAAGAAAATAATTTATTTAATGGGCAGAAGACCTTAACAGTCAAGACCATTGAAGGTGTATGGATGGCAAATGAATGCAAAAAGATTTTCAACATTATTAGTAATTAGGTTAATGCAAACTAAAATCACAACGTGATATCACTACACACCTACTGGAATATCTAAAATGGAAAAGACTATCCATGCAACAATTACTGAATTGAAGGGCATAACCATAATTGGGCTCCAGCCACATTCTTACTGCTTGTTTTCCAAGAACGTAACTAAATGACTCCCACCTGCAACCTTTCAGAGTACATGTTCCCCTGAAATCCCACCAGCACATTAAAAATTTTGTTTAAATGCAAATCTCTCCTAGACTTTTAAGAGATTTAGAAATGGTTAATTTACATGCAGCTTTTGGGTCTATCATCTTGGCAGATATTTCTTTTTCTCAACGTTCACCTGCAAGTCCCAAATTAGCTGGTACAAATGCACCTGCAGTTTTAGTGCACTTTGTGGATATGCAAACAGATTCATCAAATACCAGCTAGGACATAAGTAATCAAACCCCATGTTCTCATTTAGACCAGCAAAAGCAGGCCTCCAAATGAGAAAGCAAACACCTGCTGGGCTCAAGTAACAGACATAAAGTCAGCTGAAAAATTAACTGACACTATTTCAACCCAAAGAAATACTGCACTTGTAGAATCAAGGTGACCTTAGTGACTACTGCTATCTTACTTGTTCCCACAATTTTGTTCTCAAAGAGAAAATTTGTTCCCAAACTCACAGAGTAACAAGTTTGTTGTTTGAAAATCTATCAGTAAGCAAGAATGAAATATCCCTCCCTCGGCTGGTCACTGTGACACAGAACCAGCCACATACCAAACCAAGTGTAAGGCTACAGATAAGGGGGTTCTAGTCCAAAAGTTAGTATGTTGTTAATTTTGTAGTTTTTAAGTTAACAGGACTCTGGGTCCACATTGTAATACAGACATGGCATTGAACTCTTAGAGCCCTAATTGGCTTTGAAACGATCATAATACTGTTCCATTTACATTTCATCTCCCTCTACCCTTCCTAAAAATTTCCTAATTACTCTATTCCTATGTCTTGTGAGATGTCTCACAGTTCCTCTGCTGTGTGATCTCACTCATTTTAGGCCACTATTAAAATGGTAAAGTAAAGGGGATTTCATGGGACTACAGATTTGCTAGGTGATCTTGGGCTGATAGGGCTAGGTGGAAAAGCTTTAAAAAATATTCTCAGTTAACTTTGTTTTCATAAACTATATCTGTGCACTGTATCGTTAAATGTAAATGCCGAAAACAAAAAAGTTGGCCACTATTTAGCAAGGAAGTATCTGACTAAACAACAAAAGGGCATTTTAACACTATTGATCTAAATCATCTAGAACAATATTTGTATTGAAGGAGGAAAAGAAGAAAAAAATTAAAAAGTAGAAAAAAGGTGGGAAGAGGGAGACAGATTGAGAGAGAAAAGCCATCTATTAATACTACTTTAATGCATTAAAGGCCTTAGAGGGATGCAAGCTCCGCATCCCAGAGTCCCTTTCAGTTTTCAGATACACGCCGGATGGCCTCTGGCAGGTCGAGAACTACAACTCCCAGATTCCTGCGTGGCGCGGAGAAGGCCGCCCAATACTGTGCGAAAGAGGCTCCCGGGGAGAGCGGGCCAGAGCCGGCCCCTCCTCCTTTTGAAGCGGTTTCGCACCTCTTTCGGTCTGGGGCTTCGAGGCGCGAAGCGGTGCTGGGCGGGACGGGAAGGCGTGGCGGCGGCGGCGGCGGGGACAGCAACGACGGCGGCGGTGGCGGCGGAGACCGCAGCAGCTGCGGTGCTGTCAGTTAGGCCGTCGGAGAAATGGGAGACCCGGGGTCGGAGGTGAGCGGTGGAGCCTTGGGCCGTGGCGTTCTCAGCGGAGCGGCGAAGGGCTTTGTGTTTTTGTTGAGTGTGCGGCCTGCTGTGGCGGGCGCCGAGCGATAGCCTCGGCGTCTCGGGCCGAGCCCACGTTCGGGCCTGGTGCGGGTCCGAACGACGACCCAGCGGTAACAATGGCCGCCCCCGGCCCCTGTGGCGGCCCCGGTGCTCCCCGTTGCCGCCTCTCCGCCCGAGAGAGCGACATTTTGAGGGCGGTGAGCGCGCATCCCTCCTCCTGGAGCAGAAG